>PVHT021183691.1:4129758-4162636 GCA_004024745.2 Catagonus wagneri | reverse complement strand
AGGTTCCCAGGCTAGGGGTCTAATCGGAGCTGTGGCCACTGGCCTGCGCCGCAGCCACAGCAACGCAGGATCTGAGCCGCGTCTGCAACCTACACCACAGCTCACGGCAACGCCGGATCGTTAACCCACTGAGCAAGGGCAGGGATCGAACCCGCAACCTCACGGTTCCTAGTCGGATTCGTTAACCACTGCGCCACGAAAAATGTTGAACAAAGATCTTGGCCTTTACAAAGATCTTGGCATTTAATTGGCCTCCTGCCCCCCAGTCATTTACTGCTAGTGTTTCTGCTGTCTCATTTTTATTACCTTTTGTAAATTAAAGCCCTCTTGCCCAACACTGGCCTTTGAGATCAGGCTCACACTTTTTATTAACTTTTCCTAAGAAAATTTAAATTATAGACAATATATATTTTTTTCTGTTTTGGTCATACTGTAGAGAATGGAAACATAAGAAGTGTATTTAAAACAAATTTGGTTAGATTGACTCTATCAAAAAAAAAATGTCTTGTCCTTATGGTGCAGGAAGGATTTGCCTAGCAGAATCCAAGACTGCATTTCTAAACAAAATATTCGAAGATTTTATATCTGCAGCATTTGAGAGTGCCTTTCCAAGACCAAGTGTGCCACTCGTCATCATTCAGTAAACTGTTTTGTCATTGCTTAATTTACCATCCTGTCTTGGATCCAAGAGTTTCAAAGTAATGTGATTTGGCTGGCAACAGAATTGTTTTTGCAGTTAATAACCCCCCCTTTTTTTCTGTATTTCTTTTTGTCTCTGTGACTGTATGTATTATTTAGGTGGTTAATATAGTTATCTAAGATATTTGCAGAGGACTGGCCGGTGAAAAGTGTATTGTCTTATTCAGTAGTGATTCAATAGTGATAAAATTAAGTGAATCCAGGAAAACTTCCTGCGTAAGAATTCTACTTGTTTGAATATTTTAAGAAAACCAGTTAGTACTGTTTTTTGTTTCTTAATGATTTTAAGAAAAATCTCATTGAATGTAATTCTACTTTTTAGCAAGTGAAAATTTGTCACTTTTATTGTTTTCCTATTTTGTCTTGCCGCTTTAATTTTTTTTTTTCCCTTATTAGGGCTACACATGTGGCTTATGGAAGTTCCCAGGCTAGGGTTTGAATTGTGCCTACATCACAGCTTGTGGCAATTCTGGATCCTTAACCCACGGAGCAAGGCCAGGGATCAAATCTGCATTCTTATGGATACTAGTCAGACATTTGTTGGGAAGCAAATTTAGGCTGTGATGGAAAGCATGCTTTATTGAGTTAGTATGTCAAAATACATCTTTTACGATATCTCTTCTGTTTCATGTTGCTTGCATTATCAACAAAAGCAGAAAACTGCCTTCTGTCTTTTGTAGGATACCACATGTTTTATAGCTGAGGGAGTTCTATGCTGATCTTTTTTCCTTTTCCAGATATGTAAACATATCTAAGTATCATTGGATTTGAGTCTTTTTAGTGAATTCCTTGACTATTTAATATTCTAATTTCCAAGAATGCCTCTTGGAGAAGTGGTAAGATGGTTTTTTAATCATTAACTATGACCTGCCTGTATGCGTTTTTTTGCTTTCTGATGGTAGCATCAGGATGTTCATATGAGACTTGGCTAATTTTTTTTTTTTTTGTCTTTTTGCCTTATCTAGGGCTGCACCCGCGGCATATGGAGGTTCCCAGGCTAGGGGGTCTAACAGGAGCTGTAGCTGCTGGTCTTCACCACAGCAACGCGGGATCCGAGCCGCGTCTGCAACCTATGCCACAGCTCACGGCAGTGCCAGATCCTTAACCCACTGAGCAAGGCCAGGGATCAAACCGGCAGCCTCATGGTTCCTAGTCAGATTAGTTAACCACTGAGCCACGACGGGAACTCTGAGACTTGGCTAATTTTCCTTGATTTTCAAGTGTTATCAACAACAAATATATTTGTGTTATCTGAGGTTTTTGATTAGGCTTTCTTTGTTGCTATAACAGAAGCATAACCAGGAGAAGGAATTCTGGAGGAGTGGTGGTAAATACAGAATGTTTTGATTCTGACAAATGCTGTTTTTGTGCCTACGGTATTTAAGTTAGAATTCTATGGTGCTTTTCATGTCAAATGCCAAAATTAAGGCATTGAAGTAGTTTAATTCCTTAAACCTTTTTTTTTTTCTTACCAATTTTTACTTTACTGAAATTATTTTCATTGGGACATTTCTTTTCTATAAACTTTAGAATAAAGATTTAATTTATGTCTCTTTGTTATTAACTACATCTAATTGGTCCCTGTCAGATTTTAAGCTGTTAACAGCTTTTACCATTGTAGGTTTTATTTTATGATCATTATTATTGCTAGGTCCAGTGTTCACAGGATCACATTTTAGTCATTAACAAGTGACTAATGTGCATTTTAGCCATTATTGGTTTTATTTCTTCTTGTGTTCCCTCTCTGAACCCTTTAAACATCCCCCAGCATGGTGAGAATATTCCGTGGCGGGAGTTAAACACCATTACTGTTAAAAAGTAGAATCAAAAGACTTTTGTTCAGAAGTGGTTAAGGACATAGTTTACTGGTAGTCAGCATGTCAGCATAACATTTATAGTATAGTCCACTTTTACCAATGATGTACTGAAGTGAATAAATTAACAGTTGCTTTGTTCAGACTTGGGATCAATTATGTATTTAGAAGATGTTGCCAAGATTAATGGTGTCCTCGTTGTTTGCTTATGCTAAGGAGTCATTTCTGTGCCACGTACGAAGAAAGGGGCAAGCTGGTTTGAGACCTAATTATAGTTTGCTTATTTATTTTAGTCTTGTGGGTCTCTCTCTCAAACTTTGGCTGCTTTGTAATTCTTTTTTTTTTTTTTTTTCTTTTTAGAAATATTTATGGCTGCAGTGGTGGCATATGGAAGTTTCTGGGCCAGGGATTGAGTCCGAGGTGCAGTTGCGACCTATGCCGCAGCTGTGGCAATGCTGGATCCTTTAACCCGCTCTGCCGGGTAGGGGATCAAACCCGTGTCTCCGCAGTGATCTGAGCCACTGCAGTTGGCTTAACCCACCGTGTCTCAGCAGGAACTCCTTAACTTTTGTGTCTTCTAACTTTCTTCCTTCTTCCTACTGAAAAAAAAAAAAAATCCACATTCTCAAAGACATCAGCATGTACTTTATCCCCCAGCTAGACATCAGCACTTTATAAACTATCAACACTGCTACCAAACATGTGATTCCTCCCTCCCTTTCTTTCTTCCTCACTCCCTCCCTCCCATCTTTCCTTTTTTTGCTTTTTAGGTCTGCACCTGCAGCATATGGAGGTTCCCAGGCTAGGGGTCGAATCAGAGCTATAGCTGCTGGCCACAGCGATGCCAATGCCAGATCCGAGCCACATCCGTGACCTACACCACAGCTCACAGAAATGCTGGACCCTTAACCCACTGAGCTCGGCCAGGGATTGAACCCGTGTCCTCATGGATACTAGTTGGGTTTGTTTCCACTGCGCCACAACGGGAACTTCCAGGAAAAAAAAATATGATTTCTGAAAGTGAAAGATCTAGAGATTAGAGTGAATACTGTGTCTTAAAGTCTTTTAAAATAGTTAATATCAGAATAGTTATACCATCATTTGATAAGAAATTACAGTTACTTGGTTGCTTTTGCTTTTGATAATGTAGGCGTTTCTGTTAAATTTTTTAGTTTTGTTATATAATTATGTCAAATTTTTACATGATTTGAAAGTCAAAACCTACAAATAGTCTAGTCCTATATCCCTGTCCACCTTGTTCAGTTTCTCCTTCCTAATAGGTAATATATTTTTTTTAACCTTACGTGTTGTGCTTTTAAGGTGTACACATTCCGCCCTGCTCCCCTCGCCCTATGTGTGTGTGTGTGTGTGTGTGTGTGTATCTATCTATATTTCCTATACCTTTTCTTAGATTAATTAGGGGTCCTCTAAGGAATTTCTGCATTGGGTAGAAAGAAGGTTTAATTCCATAACTACTGGGGCCTTGCCTTAAAGTGGTTTTATTTTTTTTAGAGTTGTACAGTCATCACTACAATATGCTGTTAGAACGTTTTAATCACCCCGCGAAAGTTCCATTGTGCCCATTTACAGTTAACCCCTGCTCCTTGTCCCCAGCTGTAAGCAACCATTTTCGCTTTTTTGTCATTTCTAGACATTTTATGTAAATGTGATAATATAGTAATGCGCTCTTTTGCATCTGGCTTCTTTCACTTAACGTGATTTTGAAGTTCATCATGATGTGGCATGTACTGAGAATTCTTTTAATTGCGCAACAGTACTCTTTCGTATGAATATACATTTTGTATTCACTAGTTGATGGATATTTGGACTGTTTATGTCTACTATGAATATTGCTGCTATGTGTATTCACATACATCTCTTTATATGGGATGTATATTTTCATTTGTCTTTGAGTAGGCTTCTAGGAATAGAATTGCTGGTTTGTATGTATCTAACTTTTAAAGAAACACAAGTTCCCTGGTGGCTCAGAGAGTTAAGGATTCAGCATTGTTGCTGCTGTGGCATGGGTTTGATCCCTGGCCTGGGAACTCCTGCATGCTGTGTGGCCCCCCCACCCCCCAAAAAAAAAGGATAGTGTGATTTGCCGTTTTACATTCTTACCAGTAGTATAGAAAGGTTCCAGTTTCACATTTTTGCCAACTCTTGGTAATTTCTGCCATTTTGAATTTAATACTGATAGGTGTATAGCAGTATGCTATAGTTTTACTTTCCTTAATAACTAATTATTGGCATATTTTAATTTGCTCATTAAATATTCATATATTTACTTTGAAGTGTATATTCAAATCTTTTGTTCAACCTTTAAATTGAGTTGACTTTTTATAGATTTGTAGTTGTCTTTGTATTGTTTTTTTGCATATGGAAGTTCCCAGACTAGGGGCTGAATTGGAGAGGCAGCCGCCACAGAAACGCAGGATCCGATCTGTGTCTATAACCTACCCGACAGCTCACAGCAATGCCAGCTAACCCACTGAGTGAGGCCAGGGATCGGACCCACATCCTCATGGTCACTAGTCAGGTTCTTTACCAGCTGAGCCACAATGGAAACTCCTTGTACCGATATTTTAAATGTATCATGTTTAAGCCCTTTATCAGATACATGGTTTGCAGTTTTTACCCCAGTCTATAGATTATCTTCTCATTTTCTTAATGCTGATTTATGAAGCACAAGTTTTTTATTTTGTGAAAATCCATTTTACATTTTTCCCCCTTTTGTGCATTTGGTGACACATTTAACACTTTGCCCAATCCAGAGTCATGATTTTTTCCTGTTTTCTTTTAGAATTTGAACTCATATTTATGTATCTGTGATCCACTTTGAATTAATATTTGTATGTATGTTGTATATGTTTGTCTTTTGGCATTTGGCTATAGAATGGTCTCACACAATGTGTTGAAAGTACCTTCTTTTCTCCTATTGAATTATTTGGGCAATCTTGTCACACAGATCAATTGACCTTTAAATATAAATTTTTTTCTGGACTCTCTTCTGTTAAACATTGATTTTATATACCTATCCTTTTGCCATTACCATATTGTCTTGATTACTGTGGCTTTATAGCAGATTTTAAAATTTGGTAGTGTAGGTTCTTCAAGTTTTTGGTTCTTCCTCAAAATTGTTTTGGCTATCCCATGTTCTCTGATTCCATATGAATTTTAGAATCATTCTGTCAATTTCTTTAAAAAGAAAAAGCCACCTGGGATTCTAATAGTGATTACACTGAGTTTGGGGAAAATTGCATCTTGTCTGGGTGTGTCTGTCTAACATGAGCTTGTGTAACTTTAGGGTGGTAAGAACTGAACTGTTTGTCCTCCCAGCTGGCCAGCTTCTGAGAAATCACTTCCAGTAGTAATCCTTCTAGGCTTATGTATCATCTTCTGTACTAAATGGGATAAATCCCCTTCTATCATGGTAGCTTCTGGTCCTCACAGGGTAACAGGGATGAAGTAGGGTGCTAGGGGAAAATTGGACAGCTTTAGAACAGACCACAGATTCCCAAGGTCCTTACCCGAAATTTAGCAGTTTTTCACATTTACATGCTTCTCAGATGGTTTTATGTCTTCGGTTGTGAAAATGACTCCTTTGTCAAAATTTTTTAGGTTTATAGTTGTTTTTAAGGGAGCGGGTTTGCCGATTTCACTAGCTATAACCAGAAGTACCTTCTCTCCCATGCTGGCGTCTTAAATTATGTAATGTATATGAGAAAACAGGTGCTGTTTTGAGTTAATTACTATTTGTCCTGCATTGGGAACCAAGGAGCAGTTTCTCCTTTGGGGAGTAAGAGTAGAGTTAGGGACTAAAGCTAATTGTTTACCCGTTTCTAAGTCGTATGTATAGATCGTTTATAATTTAGGAGTTAGATGGAGTCATAGGATCACTGTAACTTTTATACTGTATCGCTGTACTTTGGATACTTGTGGTTTATGACCATGGTCATTCTGTATTATGTTAGAAGAATTTGAGCTCAGTGTACAACGAAGTAACCCAGTCATTCATATATATATATATTCCTTTTCTTATATTTTCCTTCATGGTCTATCCCAGGAGGTTCAATATAGTTCTTAGGTTTTTGTTTGTTTTTCCTTTCTTTTACTACATTTAAAAATAATTTTTCCTTTCTCACTGTATTTTGATTTTCTGTAAAAGAATTTGATTTTGGTAGTATTTCCTTTTTTCTTTTAATAAATGAACATAGTTCTTTTTTCATTGTAATTACATTTTGGTCTTAGCTTATGATTAGTATATATAGTAAAATGGTTTGAAATTATACTTTTTTTGTGGTGCTGCCTTTGTACTGATTGGTTTATGTCCTCAAATGATATTTAATGGGGCAGCGACTAAATCACTCTTATTCATGTCTTTTCTCCATTGTCTAACACAAAATAAACAATCAGTGTGATATTGTTCAGTATGTTTTAGCATTACCATGTTGCATTAGGTTGAGGTCCCAAAGGTTTTAAGCCTAGTTTGTGCTTTTGGTGACTGATCTCCACCTCTTTATAGCCTTTGGAGAAGAGAATAAGAAAGTGGACCAGAACATACTGTTTTGGGGGAGAAACACAGACTGAGGAAGATTCTGAGATAAAGGAATGGGGAACATGGCATGGAAGTGAATTGAGCTATTGAGTATTTTTCTGTTTCCTGTAGATTCATGTTTTGTTATCTGGTCTGGTGAGTTTAATCCATCTTAACTTTAATAGATTACTTATAATCTCAACTTCAATATATGAAATTATCAATTTATTTTACTAAAATCTTTACTTTCTTCCTTTTTCCCTCTTAGGACATTTGCTACAAGATCCTATTGCACCCACCAACTCCACCTGCCAACACTATGTCTGCAAAAGTTGTAAAGGCAAGAAAATGATGATGAAACCTTCATGTAGCTGGTGCAAAGACTATGAGCAGTTTGAGGAAAATAAGCAGTTAAGCATTCTAGTGAACTGCTACAAAAAACTCTGCGAATATATAACACAGACTACATTGGCACGGGATATAATAGAAGCAGTCGACTGTTCTTCTGATATTTTGGCTTTGCTTAATGATGGATCACTGTTTTGTGAGGAGACGGAAAAACCCTCAGATTCATCCTTTACTTTGTGTTTGACACATTCCCCTTTACCTTCGACCTCAGAACCCACAACTGATCCTCAAGCTAGTTTATCTCCAATATCTGAAAGCACCCTCAGCATTGCTATTGGCAGTTCTGTTATCAATGGTTTGCCGCCTTATAATGGGCTTTCAATAGATAGATTTGGCATAAATATTCCTTCACCTGAACATTCAAATACAATCGATGTATGTAACACTGTTGACATAAAAACTGAGGATCTGTCTGACAGTTTGCCACCAGTCTGCGATACGGTAGCCACTGACTTATGCTCCACAGGCATTGATATCTGCAGTTTCAGTGAAGATATAAAACCTGGTGACTCTCTATTACTGAGTGTTGAGGAAGTACTCCGAAGCTTAGAAACTGTTTCAAATACAGAAGTTTGTTGCCCTAATTTGCAGCCCAACTTGGAAGCCACTGTATCCAATGGACCTTTTCTGCAGCTTTCTTCCCAGTCTCTTAGCCATAATGTTTTTATGTCCACCAGTCCTGCACTTCATGGGTTATCATGTACAGCAGCAACTCCGAAAGTAGCAAAATTGAATAGAAAACGATCCAGATCAGAAAGCGACAGTGAGAAAGTTCAGCCACTTCCAATTTCTACCATTATCCGAGGCCCAACATTGGGGGCATCTGCTCCTGTGACAGTGAAGCGGGAGAGCAAGATTTCTCTTCAACCAATAGCATCTGTTCCCAATGGAGGCACAACACCCAAAATCAGCAAAACTGTACTTTTATCTACTAAAAACATGAAAAAGAGTCATGAACATGGATCCAAGAAATCTCACTCTAAAACCAAGCCAGGTATTCTTAAAAAAGACAAAACAGTAAAGGAAAAGATTCCTAGTCATCATTTTATGCCAGGAAGTCCTACCAAGACTGTGTACAAAAAACCCCAGGAAAAGAAAGGGTGTAAATGTGGGCGTGCTACTCAAAATCCAAGTGTTCTTACATGCCGTGGCCAGCGCTGCCCTTGCTACTCTAACCGCAAAGCCTGCTTAGATTGTATATGTCGTGGCTGCCAAAACTCCTATATGGCCAATGGGGAGAAGAAGCTGGAGGCATTTGCTGTGCCAGAAAAGGCCTTGGAGCAGACCAGGCTCACTTTGGGCATTAATGTGACTAGCATTGCTGTACGCAATGCTAGTACCAGCACCAGTGTAATTAATGTCACAGGGTCCCCAGTAACGACGTTTTTAGCTGCCAGTACCCATGACGATAAAAGTTTGGATGAAGCTATAGACATGAGATTCGACTGTTAATCAGTGGATCTTTAAACCTACCCCTGGTAGGGAAATAGCTACAGTTTTACGGCAGCTATGGTTTTGTTGGTTTAACTTGCCGGAGCTCCTGCATATAGATCACTTGTATCAAGTGTTTTCATTGCTAAGTTATATGTGTTAGTGTCGGGGAAATAGTTTGCAGATAATGGAGGAGTAACCCTACAACTATATGTCCTTAGTTCTTACAGAACCTCATAGTTTGAGAACAAATGCTGATGCAACTGATTTATACAAAATGAACTTTGGCAAGGAAAATAACATTAACCTCATTGTTTATGGTCATGCTTTGTGCATAATCAAAGTTTATGATTAAATGTAAGGAAGTGGTATCTAGTCAGTCCATAAAGATTGTGCTCGTATTTTGTGGAAAAGTAGCCATTAGTTTGTTCAGGAGACTCAGTGCTTCCTTCAGATGCCATTGATGTTTCTCCTGTTGAAAAGCTGATGTGTCCAGCTCAGCCTTTATGCTGACATAATACCATTTCTGATCATGAAAATTGGCTACTGGTGTATGTAGCAGTTCTTAAATCAGCAGTATTATGGAAGAAAATTTTGCCCCTCATTAGAATGTTGAAGATATCTGTCTTTTAAAAGCGAACTGAAATTCTGTCAGATTGCAGATGTTCAGCTGTTTATGCCACAAAACTCTTCTGAGTTGATCCCCATTTTCAGTTAAGTCTGACTCATTTCTAGGGAAAAAGAACTCTTAAATCCTTCCTTCACTTTGAGCAATGTTTTAATTAGATAAATGAAGTGGAGACGAACAGTTAAATTCTGAAGGTAATTTATACTATAGTGTGACAGAATTTTTAAAAAAATTATTAAAATGTTTTATTTAGAAATTGGGATTTAAAATAATTTTGAAATAATGCTCCAAAACTTAACCAGGCTTATGCATTATACCTATTGCCACTGGCCACTTCAGAGTGATTTTTGTTTCCTCTAATAGTTTGCCACAGACTTTATTTTGAATATGCTTTTTTTTCTTTTTCTTTTTTTAGGGTGCTTTTAGTTGTGGAGGCTTCTTCAGAGGCCTAGTAAAAATGACTTTTTATGAAGCTTGTGCATTTAGGTAGGTTTGAAGCTGGGAGGATTTTCTTTAGAATACTCTTTTGCATGTAAAGCACAAACTGTGTTTCAGTTTAAATGCACTTCTCTGTAATTTTTATGGGGAAGACAAGTGAGTCACAAACATTCTCTTGAAGGGAAATCTAGTCAGTTGCTTGCAAGAGCACAGCCCAGATAAAACAAGGACTGGCTAGTCTGTAAAGAAATGAGCTTATGATTTAAAAGAACTGCTGCTTTGACAGTGCTTACTTTAAGAAAAATACTGCTGGAAAATTTTCAGTTTCTACTATGTTCACCATATCTCCTGAGATATGACATATGTTGAAGTTATGTTTTGATTTGGCACACAGCATGTTCAATGATGGTTACTCACCTAGTACAAGATATGGAGAAGAAATCTTTGGACACAGAGCAGATGACACCTCCTTCTGTTTTGTAGTGTATCCTGGTGTCATTTTCTGTGAATGTGGTCAGGTAGAGTTGTTTTTGTTGTTGTTGTTGGGCTTTTTTTTTCTTTTTCTTTTTTTTTTTTTGTCTCTTTTGGTGGGGTGGGGGTGGGCTAAAGCCATAGGAAGAAAAATGTGATGTATGTGTCCAGTATGTACTATTTTGTTTTTGTTTTGCAAGAAGAGTTGAACTATTTTTGATAACAAGAGTAAATGGTGGAAAATGCTTCTTAGTTGTCTTGTCTTTATTTGCTTTCTAAGTTTTGGAATTTTATTTAATTCCTCTAAGTGTTAGCAGTGTCTTATGAAACATGTATTTGCCTAAAGTTTGTAACAGTTTTGTGTTTGACCCAGATGCCCTACTATATAAACTTGTAAATCTGTTCTTTAATCACTAATGATCACTGCAAAAATGACTAGAAATGAGATTGTACACATGGATGATTAGGATATATTTTGCGAATGTCCCAAACTTTCCTAATATTATGATCTTAAAATTCCTAGAGTACTTTATTGCTTCCCAAGTTTGATAATCTTAGTTTTGTGTTTTGCGATGCATGGGAGGTTGGCAATATAGACAGAAGTGGAAATCATTAGTATGTGAGGGCCTTGATTGTTATGTAATATTGCCAATGATGAATTCAGGTTGTTTTTAGCACAAGTTTCTCTTTTTTATGCTGGTATTCTCACTGCCACACTTTTGGAAACCTGTATTACACCTTAAATCTATCAATAAATGTTAGTTTTCTAATTCTATGTTGTAGAATACTGAGGAGTTTGGGATAGCATGCTCTTAATGGCCTATGTTATATACATTTGGGTAAGAGTAATTAATACAGTGCCTTGATTTTTATGTTGTTTTTCTTTATACCATGAGTTACTTTAGGAATATTGACCAATGGCTCATAAAAGATGACTGAGAAATAATTACTTAAGTAACTGGATTTACTTCAACAGGATTTGAAATCATCACAACAATAACAGCATTTAATATGATACATCCTGTTCTTTTGAATCCTTATAATTAATATAAATGATCCATTGATCTTTCATCTTAGGTGACAGAAGTTTAGAACAATTTCACTTTTTGATTGGTTTCCATAGGTCTTAGTCTCTTAAGTGGAAATATATAATACAATCCTAGGATAAAGAATTCCTTAATTGAGTTCTTGTTTTCTTAAAACAACTCTATTGGCGACCTTGCGGAAGAAAAGTAAAAGTTATAACAGATGGAAAAAAAATTCCTTTCTCATGTCATAGGCAACAAATATAAAATGCTTTAAGTTCAAAGTATAGTATCGCAATTGTAATGTATGGATAGTATTTTTTCTTCCTCCTTTAAAAAAATTGTTTCAGGTGTCCAAATAACCATTGCATATTCTTTAAAAAGAATATATTATATACAAGGTTAAAGTATCCTTTGATCCCTGCGAGCCTCTCATTCCCAAACCCTAGTTCCCAGATTCTTATCCCCAGAGGAAGTCAGTTCTCAGTGTGACATGATATCTTTCCAGGTCTTTGTTTATAAAGCTTTCCTGGGGTTCAATGAGTTACTCTCTTGAAAATCAAGCTTGTTACAGTACTGCTCTTTCAGACATAAAAATGAGTCGCAAGTGTGATTAAAACCAAAATATGTAGTGATTTCTTAGTGTACTTGATTCATATTTGACAACTTCTCTTTATTTAGTTTTGCAAAAAGGGAAAAACAAAAAGTTAAATCATGCAGGCTTCTCCACCCAAACACACCTTAACATTTCCAAAAGTTGAGCAAATGACATCTCATTTGATCAATCTAGAGTTTTATAAGCACTTTGAACAGTACACAATGACTTAGATAAGATGCAGGGAAAATACACAATTTTATTCGTTTGATTACCTTGGCAATTAAAATGTTTTGCCATGAAAGTCATTTTTCATTGACTGGCATTAAGATGATAACCTTCAATGTTTATCAAGAAGCCTGGGATATTGTAACTTGAAATTTCCATTTGGGCAGTAATGATTATATTCCGCTTGATCTTTACCAGAAAGTTGAATATATACTATCTCAGTTCCTCAGAATTTGTATCTCTTTTAACATTCGATTCTAAGAAGGCGTACAGTGAAACATGTTACATCTGAAAATGTGATACTTTGGGGTAACCTAAATTAAAAGCCCTATCTTAAATGGAATGATATTGGTAGCTGTACTTTTATAATTACAGACTTTTGAAACCAGATATTGACAAAAGTGAAAGCAAGGGCTTATTCAGTAATGAGAAACAAGGTGAAGTACAGCTATGTAGTAAAAAAAAAATATATATATATATATATTGGAAAGCAATTTTGCTGACTCTTAGAAATAGTTTATTTTTCTACACTGACTCCTTTATTAGAAACAGTTTAAATCATATGGCTAATAAAAACTTTTAAATCATATCTGGCTTCTAAAAAATTAATCTTTTTAGTATTTTTATCTGAAAATTTAAAATTGCTTTTGTTCCCTGGTAAAGGTTGGATGAGCTAGATGGTCATTTTCATGTGCCACAGCAATACTTTTAATAATTTACCAATGTGTTTAGTTTATAGTATGTACTGTTTCCTAAAAATTTAGTCACTTTTAAGCTTTTATTTCTTTGTGAATAATTAGAAACTTAAGTTTTAGTACTTACCACTTTCTGTAACAGTTAAATGGAAGATCAGTTCTGATCATGAAGGTAAAAGTCACAAACTGGGAGGATATTGAAAGGGATTGTTAATTCTATTAATATCTGCATTAGTTGATGGTGCATTTCCTAAATGATCCTTCTCTCCACTTTTCTGCTTACCGTAGCCCAAGGTTTGATTATTCCAAAGTTTGGCTTTCACACCAGCAAGGGAACCAGTGTGAGGTGGAAGGGGAGCTGTTCTGACAGTTCAGGGCTTGTGGTTGAGACAAAAAAATCCAGAGGAAAACATGACTTTGACAGAAGTGGACCTTAAAAGGTTTTACGGGGCTTTTTTTACGTATACCATCAGAAATTTCCATCTATTTTAATACTTTATTTTCAATTTTATCTTCAAAGATACTGAGGGATTTGGATGCATTGTGACTTGCTGAAAAACGTAGTATTCTGTAATGACCACATCTACCATTATAGTAAACATGAAATCTAAATTGCTTTCCTTTTTATAGGTGGCATCATCTGTCTTTGTAATAAATCCTGAAAGTGGATACAATATTTGGAATAGTTTCTTTTCAACATGAAGTAAGAAAATGTTTGGATTGAGGCCTTTACTATTTGGCCTAGGCTAATATTCAGTGGTGAAAGGAATATGTCTAGTAAGAATTTTCATATATAATTAAGTCTTCAAGTATGCCTTCTGATAGGAAGTATAGATGGGACATAAACTAATTTGGAGATTAATAAATCATACGACAATTCTCTACAAATGTTAGATGAGTTAAAAGGAAACGTTTTCCCCCAAGTATGAGTCAGATTCCATACTTGTCTTGACAAAATTTTTCTTCAGATTTTATGTAAAATCCATAGTATGGAGAGGGATTATTTAGGGCTTGCTAGCAAGGCTGGAAAGCCCAGTGGTTATAATACCTGAGGATGTAAAGTGACTAGCAGTTTTGGCAGGTCATTGTGAAATTACCAAGTAAGTTCAAGATCTTTGAACTCCAGTACACATATAATTTAAAAGTCTCTGAGATGTTTTGGCAGTGCTTTTATTATCAGGGCAAATTCAGTTCTGGAGGCCCCAACTGCCTTTTCAAGTTAAAGAATTTTTTGACTTAAGTTTTCTGCAAGTGACAGTTTTTTTTTCTGGGCTCCATAGGAGCCCTGATGAGCCTCACGGAAGGTGGACAACAGAGGCAACTCCTGCTTTTGTGCAGAGAACTGTGCTTGGCACTTTTCCCCAAGAGATCCTTGGTACATTCAGGGGTGAAGAGTGCTGATTCACAGACTTTGGAAGGTGATGTATATATTTGCTTCTGAGGAAAAGCTCTGTAAGAGATTTGAGGCAAGTTGGAGCAGTCTCCCAAATTGGGTAGGTGTATCCAGAGCTATTGCTCAAAAACATTTCAAAGTTACTAGTGCAGATACACACTGGCAGAAATCAAAGCCTTTAAAAAGCAGTATGCAAACTAGAGCATTTCTTCACAAGAAAAAAAACATTAAAATACTTGTCTCCCTTTCACGTGGACATTGGCAGCTATTCTTCATCTACTGACTGAAGCTTTCCACATTTCTCTGAAAGGCTTGATGCTACAATTTTATTGCCTTTGTTTCCAATTTCAGGGGGAGAGGCAGGGTCCTCTGTTTCATAATCTTCAAAGGAGCTGAAAGAACAAGGTGAAAGTGAGTTACTGATTTTTAAAAGAAATTTTTAATGTTTGGGTAGAAGTCAGTATGGTGAACTAGAGACTGAAGACCATCTGCAAAAGTACCCTGAGTTGCTAAATGGCAGCTATAAACAACTAAGCCACCCAGGAAGAGAGTGCTCTAGAACAGAAAACACATTCTTCCTGTTCCTTGAAGTACAAGTTCATGTTAGGATATGTTGAAAATATGCTGTAACAAGCTTTCTCCAGGGGCTTTGGTGGGATGAGAGCATTATGGATGATGCTGTGTTAGGGGGTGTATGAGGTCTGGTATGAAGTTCCATGAATGCTTTAATTGAAGTGGCTTCCATTCAGAGTCTTCCTCTTTAGGGATATTTTATCTCATGGGAATGATGGCTGCTTCATCTGTACAGAAATTTCTGGATATACAGTCCTTTTATCAAAAAAACTGAGATTGGGAGTTCCCTTGTGCAGCGGGTTAAGGATCCGGTGTTGTCACTGCTGTGGCTCTGGTCACTGCTGTAGTGTGAATTCTAACCCTGGCCCAAGAACTTTGCATACAGCCAGCAGGCTCTCCCCAACTCCGCCAAGACTGGCTAGTGAAGAAAAATATACTGAGACAAATACCCAGTAGGTGGCACCTATTCACTGAGAATGTTAATTTTTTTTACTAAAAAGCATATCTGATGTTTAGAAACCTTAGCCCTGAGTACTAGTTTATGATCCAATCAGAAATTATTTACAACTGTTATTTTGCAAAAACATTCCATATTTCTGTTCCACTCCTTCAAGGCCTGAATGTAACTGGCATATGTTGGATAAGGAGGCAATAAGAAGAGTAACTTTTAATGGAAGCAAAGCAGGATTGATGGCAGAACCTCCTTTTCTGGGGGAAAAAACTCAAAAAAAAGTTAACTCTGGGAATGCAGTGTTGTCAGACACTAGCTGCTTATTTCCTGTCAGAATGGAGGACATCTCACTCTCGGTGACCTAACTTGCCGTCTTTGAGCTCTCAGTGCAGATTTGGGAGGCTTTAAGTCTGTACTGAGACTCATTCAGTAAGTATTTGAACTCCTGTTAAGCATGAGCCAAATGCTAGTAACAGAGTGATGAAAAAGACTGTACCAGCCCCTCCCTCACAGAGCTTGTAGCTTAATGGAGGCCATCTGGAACAGTGGTTTAGCCTTAGAGCATGGACTTTGGAGTCTCTAATCTCTGTTTGGTCACTTACTGTAACTTTGGGCATGTAACTTAACCCCTCTGCTTGGTTTCCTGCTTGGTTCTTACCCCTTATAAAGGTTGGAGATTAGGTGGGAGGGTCTATAAGTCCTGGAAAATGTTATTCTCATGATGGAGGAGTGCTGGGGCTTAGTTATGTAGGATGGTGACACCTAATCCTATACTGTAGGGCAGGGTCATTGTTTTTTTGTATGTGTAGTTTGTGATTTTTTTTTTTTACAAAAGTGTTTTTTTTTCCCCCACTATAGCCTCATACAGAAATGGGATTTCTAGCAATGGATTTGATCCAGTTTGATGCTTAAAAATATTCCAATGCCCTGTGGGTTGGATGTAGTGGATTTTCACCTGCATTTCTTTTGTGGTTTCAAGGCACCAAGAACAGTAACATACACAGAGACTTTGGAGGAATCTGAACGGACTGAGGGAGCTCATTCAGAACCTCTTGTCAGTGTCCTGGTGCCTTCCCCTTACAATAAATGAGTAGTCAGCTGGGGGTGATTCCCCCCACCCCAGGGGACATTTGGCAAGGTCTGGAGACATATTTAACTGTTGTAACTGAGTAGACCTATTGTTGGCATCTAGTGGATAGGGTTCAGGGATATTGCCATACATTCTACAATGTGCCAGGCAATGACTTACAACAGAATTACCTAAGCTTAAAATATTGGTGCTGTTGTTGAGAAATCCTGCTCTAACTCTTGTCCTTTCAGTGTCAGTGTCAGGGTTCTGTACTAAGGTCTTCTCATTTTGTACTTCCCTAAACAATGGGCCTTTCTCATGGCTTTCTCCACCACTTGTTCATCTACGGTTTCTAAATAAACATATCCAACCTTAGCCTCTTTCTAAGCTGGAGACTGCCATGTATTCAGCTGTCTACTATGTAGCTCTTCCACTATGGCAGCATATGAACCTGGACTCATTCTTCCCACATCCCTGGTTCTCCCTATTTTAGTGAATAGCACCATAAGCTGCTCACTGAAAGCTATAAACCCAGTTATTCCAAGTTCTTCCCTCTTCCTTTCCCTCTTCACATGGATACAGTCCTGCCTCATCTTCCTTGCTGCTAATTTATTTCAGGATGCTATACTTTCTTACTTGGATTACTGCAATATTTTTCTAACAGTTGGTCTTCCTGCCTTTGCTATACTCTTTGCTATTGTCATACCAGTGTCAGAACAGGTGATGGTCTTGGGACCTAATGCCACAGTATTTATTTTTCAGTTGTCTCTAGTGCCTTGCTCTGGTTAACTTGTGCTCATCTTTTCATCTAAAATGCACTTAAAAGGTTCTTGATTTCCAGTGACTGTGCTACCACCTCTCTTATTTAGATGTCTGTAATGACTTCCTTATTTGTCTCCCTGCCTCTGTTCTTGTATCTCTACCAGTCTAGCAGAGTAATTTTCAAAAAAGGTAAGTCGGGTTACATTACTACCTTGTTTAACTCTTCTCATTAGCTCCCCCAGGCCCTACATGATCTGGCCCCTGCTAGTCTTTGCAGTCACACTTCCTTATGTTGCTCACTGTACTCCAGCTACACTGACCTTTAAAAATGTCTTCATGGGAGTTCCCCTCGTGGCACAGGGGAAACAATCTGCTAGGAACCATGAGGTTGCGGGTTCGATCCCTGGCCTTGCTTATTGCGTTAAGGATCTGGCGTTGCTGTGAGCTGTGGTGTAGGTCGCAGACACAGCTCGGATCTGGTGTTGCTGTGGCTGTGGTGTAGGCTGGCAGCTGAAGCTCCGATTGGACCCCTATCCTGGGAACCTCTATATGCCGCAGTTGCGGCCCTAAAAAGCAAAAAAATAAAACAAACCCAAAAGTCTTCAACACAGTTTCCTGCCTCAGAGCCATTGCACCTATTCTTCCTCTCTGCCTAGTACATTTCTGCTTCCTACTTTCTACCTATTTCCTTCTCAACTTTTAGGTTTCCATCACCTCAGTCTTCCCTCAGCACCCTAAGTTGCAAGCCTCTCCATTTTACCTTGTTTAATTCTTTCGTAATAATAAAATTAAATATCTGTCCTTCCCCACTTGACTGTAAAGTGTCTATTTTGTAACAGTTAATTTCCTTGGGCTATATAGTATAGTGCCTGGCACTGGGTACTTAAAATGTATTGTTGAATGAAAAATGATGTCCTAATGTTCTTGTAAAATGATGTGTTGAGTTGTTGGGAAAGACTGAAGTCAGTAAGATGGTGAGGGTGCAGAAGTCATCTTGATGTCACTAAAGTCAGAACTGTAAGCCTTAGGAATTCCTGAGGGGAGAGTGTTTACTGTTTGCTTCTAAATGACCACTGTCAGGTTTACTTGTAGGTCACTGGGATTCCTATGGGCTCAAATGAAGATTATTTTATGAGGTATTCCCTGTTAATTAGCCGTTTTTAAAAGAGTAGATGATGGTCAGAGGATTAAAGCAGAACTCATACAGTTCACAAACCGTTCACTATAGAAAGCCTAGGTATCAAATTGAGAACAAATTCTTTTTTTTTTAACCTTTCATAATATTTTATATATCAAGTAATGGTATTAAAATAACGTTGATAAGAAAAATGAAAAAATATAATCTTAAATTTTTAATATTTTTAGCTTTGATTTTTGAGGATCATGTTTATTTGAACTAAATTAGAAATTAAAGTTTATGGGTATCATAATATATCTATATTGATCACAGAATAGGCCCAAAAGAAAAATTTTGCCAATCAATGCAAAAACAGTGCAAAAATGTGTGAGCCATATGGCTCCAGTACAATTCAAAAGACACAGATGTAAATACCAAACTTAAAAACTAAATATTTGTAAGTTAATAACTCTTTGATCTAAAAGGAAATAACACTTCTGTTTACAAAATATAAAGATAATAGGGACATTCCTCAAAAGCTAATTTATATAGTCAGAGATATTGGTGATAAATCCAAAGCTCTAAAAAGTTTCATGAATAACAATAAATAAAATATAGATGAACTAAGCATTCAATTAAATACATTTTTAAATGAACCACAGAAAATAATTCATGAAAGAAGTATTTTCTAAATGTTAGAGAATTTTTATGAATTACTACAAAAAAGTAGAATCAGAAAATTCAAGAAATAATTTCTTAGGAAAAAATAAGAAAATAATACTTTGAGCCCTAGTCTAATCAATACAAAACCAAAAATACACACTAATATACAATATTTTAAGTGAGCAAGGGAATAAAATCAAAGGAATTTTTAAAAATAAATGATGTATTTGAAATACTAATCATTTTTTTCTTTATGAAAACAGTAATTGTGAGATTAACTCAAAATATTAAAAAAAATGAAGTGACTGATTATTTTTGGAACTGGAAAATGTTGGTAACAATCTACCTCTTATTTATTTATTTTTTTTTGCTTTTTAGGGCCGTACCCATGGCATATGGAGGTTTCCAGGCTAGGGGTCCAATTGGAGCTACAGCTGCAGGCCATAGCCACAGCCACAGCCACAGCCACAGCAATGCCAGATCCGAGTCTGTCTGTGACCTACACCACATCTCACAGCAACGCTGGATCCTTAACCCACTGAGCAAGGCCAGGGATCACACGCGCAACCTCATGGTTCCTAGTTGGATTCGTTAACCGCTGCGCCACAAGAGGAACTCCACAATCTACCTCTTATTAAGATGACTGGAGTTTCCTTTGTGGCACAGAGGAAACGAATCCCGACTAGGAATCATGAGGTTGCAGGTTTGAAACCTGACCTCACTCAGTGGGTTAAGGATCTGGTGTGGCTGTGGTATAGGTCGGCAGTTGTAGCTCCGACTGGACTCCTAGCCTGGGAACCTCCATATGCTGTGGGAGCAGCCCTAAAAAAAAAAAGAACAAATTCTTTTTTTTCTTTTCTTTCTTTTTTTTTTGTCTTTTTGCGTTTTATGTAGAGCTGCACCCACAGCATATGGAGGTTCCCAGGCTAGGGGTCTAACAGGAGCTGTAGCTGCCAGCCTTCACCACAGCCACAGCAACGCGGGATCTGAGCCGCGTCTGCAACCTACACCACAGCTCACGGCAACGCCAGATCCTTAACCCACTGAGCAAGGCCAGGGATCGAACCCACAACCTCATGGTTCTTAGTCGGATTCGTTAACCACTGAGCCACGAAGGGAACTCCCAAATTCTTTAACTTAGTAGTAACGTGGTCTTTTTAACATAGGGGAAAATAATGGCTCCGGTATTTTTGCTAGCAATATGATAGCCTTTAGAAACCTGTTTTCCTATGTACATTTCCCCTTTCACACGAGCAGTTTCTGGGCAAAGTATTAAGGCTACTTCTGCAGATTCCTGGGATGGAAGTATAATAGCTAGAATGAGCAGAAATAATGACTGCACATATGTGGCCCGACAAAGGATTTGTACGCAGTTTCAGGCTATTGTTTGGGAGTTGTGGTTTGATTCTGATTTTTAGTTTCTGACTATAGGGGCGAAGGGATAGAATATTTGATTCAGGGCTTGTCTGAGGAAATATAAGATATATATCGTGGCTTTGTGCATAGAATAAAATGTTAGTTCTCTAATTTGGAGCTCATATAATGCTTTAAAAATAGGAGTGGATGAATTTTACCTTTGTACTTTTAAGTTAGAATAAGTATTCAAAGCCATTTATATAAAGTAGATTAACTGAAATACCTTGGAGTTGGCTATTTGGTTCAAAGAATTTCCTTGTTGACCCATTCAATAACTAGAAAAATCTTTTGCTTTGACTTTTGTTAAAATTTTCTAATATGTACCACCTGCTTTCCTGCCTCAGAAAGTTGATTCTACTTCACTTTTGATGGCTAAGGATCTCTTGGAGTTCCATCATGAGCCAGCAGTTGTTAATTCTTTTTTCTTTTTTGGATATAGATAGCATAAAAATTTTAGATTAAATATATTGTAATTGTGAACTTGAAGGGAGAGACATGGCATAATTCAGTTTTATTACCAACCACCACCACAGTGCCTGGCCTAAGGCAGGTACCAGTGAATGCTGAAATAAATTAAAACTGGGCTTTGATTTGTTGAATGCAGAGGAAAGTTAACATTGACTTCAGGTTCATATAAAGGCTCTATTTACTGAGCAGTGTTAAAATAGTGATTCAGAACTATTTCACTTGTAAGATTATAATTTATGCCCCAAATATATTCAAATGTGCCCCACACCCATTTTTCCTGCTCTTCTGCTAAATTCCCCCAGTTCACTGAGGACAGTCAGGCCTCACACAACCCCTTACTCCAGGCTTGACTCTCAGCTTACATTCTCGAAGATGGCTCCAGTGGGATTTTGGCTGGCCTTTTTTGCCTATACAGTGTCTTATTCTCCACTGCTGACTGAAGTAAACGTAGATCTCAGAACAAATAATTCAATATATGTTTATATTTAATAAGGGAAAAGCCAGATTTAAAAGCATTCAGTAGAAAGCAGTTCTAAATTATCTAAATGTCCAATGATAGGGAAAATAGATGTGTTATTGCCTGAGAGAATACTCTGAAACATTAAAAGTCATGTTTTTGTACACACTAGTAACAATAAGTGTCAAAAAGAAATATATTGAAGTCTAAATAATGGTTATCTCTGGATGACTGAACCAAGGATGATTTCAATCTCTTCATGTTTTTCAGTTTTTCTGCAGCAGGCCTTTCTCTACTAATCAGATAAAGATTAAAAAAGAAAATTGTGTTTAGTCTAGGTTAATCAAATGTAAAACTGATGGTGAAATACCAGAATATATTGAAAGAATTTTTAGGATAACATAAAAAGATAAAAGACAACAAAAAATCCGAGATAGGTATTTGTTATATTGGCAGAAAAGCTTGTTTCTGGTTACTGCAGGTTGCCGTTTCTTAAGACAGCAACATGGAGAACCTTTTAGCCAGCTTTTCAAGGTTTCTGTGGCGTTTTTAAACTATTGCAGAAATCATAAGAATGTTGATTATAAATATATTTGGTGTCATAACCTGTTATCTTCATATAGGTGACACATTTTCATTGAGTAGGTTTATGTAACTGGTGCCCTGTCTTTCTAATTTCCCCTATCACCACTCATTTTACCTTGGCTGAATTTATACAAGTGCTGTCATATGCTGTGATCATGTTGTGTACTGGGTGGGATAATTCACAATGTTTCCAGCCTCACGTCTATGGAAACCCTTGGCTCTCTTTCGCCTCACTGAAACATGGAGTCATTACAAGGTTACTTAATACTATTATTATTTTTTGGCTGCATCTGTGGGAATGTGGAAATTTCCAGGCCAGGGATCAGACTTTTGTGCCACAGCAGTGACAATGGCAGATCCTGAACCACTAGGCCATCAGGGAACTCCTATTTTTTAATTACTAGGTTATTTATTTATTTAGGGCTGCACCCACAGCATAAGAGAGTTCCCAGTCTAGGGGAGGAATCAGAGCTGCAGCTGTTGTCCTACACCACAGCCACAGCAGCGGCGAGGGATCTGAGTTACTTTGCGACCCACACCACAGCTCATGGCAACGCTGGATTCTTTAGCTCACTGAGTGAGGCCAGCCATCAATTCCACGTCCTCATGGATACTAGTTGGATTGATAACCTCTGAGCCACAAGGGGAACTCACTAGGTTATATTGAAGGTGTTCCCTAAGCACTAGCCTTAAATCAGAAGGTACAGGCCCTTGCTGCAAAGGTGACCTGTGATGTTAGATGGTAAGGTAGATGGAGAATTTGAAGTTGTTTTCGGAGAGTCAGGTTGTCTGGGTTCCTGCAGTTATCCTGGTAGTGAGGGTGGCTGCTGGATTACTGCTGCCTTCTGTGCCCCTCAGTAAACATTTTATAAGGAGCTCCTACATCCCTAACAGTCTGCCGGGTTCTAAGACTACAAGATGACTAAAACAAGGTGCTTTGCCCCAGAGGAACCCATGTTCCAGTGGAAACACAAATAGGTTCATTTTCCCTAGCATTTATATGCCAGACACTGTTAGATATGTTACATACATTATCTCTCATTCTCAGTACAGTCCTGTCATTCATGCAACAGGTATTTACTGTGTGCCGTGTTCTATGCCCTGGGAATGAAGGGAACAAAAATAGGCAGTGGAATACTAATGTTGTACCTGATTAAATTCTAGTTGAGAGGTTATGTGATGTGGCTAATATAGCAGAAGCGATTGTAATAATAACCACTGTTTATTGATTACATAGGCACTATGCCTAAAGGCATAAGATGGTTATTATATACATTGTCTTATTTAATCCTTAAACAGCCCGGTGTGGCAGGTGGTCTCCTCACTGTATAGGGGAGGCTGAGGCTTGGATGCCTGCTAAGTGATAGAGCAAAGATTTGAACTTAATTTGTCTAACTCCAGATTCTGTTTTAACCATGTTATATTGTGTCCCTTCCCCTTCAGGGAGTGCTAGTAGTAGTAACAGCTACAATTTGTCAGGTATAGACTGTGTACCAGGTGTTCATGTATATTATCTTAGATTCTCACAACCATTTTGGAAGGTAGTTGTTGGTATCTTTTGAAAC
Organism: Catagonus wagneri; assembly: GCA_004024745.2. Classification (NCBI taxonomy): domain Eukaryota; kingdom Metazoa; phylum Chordata; class Mammalia; order Artiodactyla; family Tayassuidae; genus Catagonus; species Catagonus wagneri. The sequence continues at coordinate 4,139,148 of PVHT021183691.1, read as the reverse complement.
TGAGCCCCAGGAGTCAGATAACCTACCCAGCTGGTGAGTGGTAGATAGAACCAGATCTGTCTGGCTCCTAAGCTTCTGCTCTTTCCATTTTATTGCTATTCCTCTTCCCTTTCTAATATTTGATTCTGATAATTTCAAATATTTGACAGACTTACCCTGACCTATTTTGAAGCCCTGGATGACTGAGCCATGGAATTCTAGGTCTGGCCTTGCTTTTGAACCATGTCAGTCAGCTATTAACAACTGTAAGCAGGCCTTTCTTTTCCTTTGCTGACATCCTAGTGCTCACTCTACAGGTTGTAAGGCTTCTCCTCTCCCCTTGGGATCTCATCACCCACATGTGCTCTCTGTAGGCCTTATCTCCCACAACATGAGAGGATGGGTGTCCGGCAGAAGCCTCTCATATGCACTGGTTGAATTTCACTACAGCTGGTCCCTGCATCTCCTCTCATGACCCCTCACCTGTGCTCTGTCTGCATCCTTTTGCCTCCCCTCTCTCCCCTCCACACACGCTGGCACCTTCTTTGAGCACTATCACAACCAGAAAAAAAACTTTTGCTTGAGCCAATTGTTTAATTCTCTTTAGCCGCCATCATTTTCTTTTCTTTTTAGACTAACTTCTAAGTGTTAAGACCTGCTTTCTCTATTTTCTCCTTCCTCTAAAGCAGGTTATATAACAACATGTAGTATATTTCATTTTTGTAAAATAAATTACTTATCTGTTTGCAGAGAAACGTCTAGAAGGATATACTCCTTAATGATAAGTCAGGCTGTCTCTGGGTGGTGGATTTTAGGTAAATATTTTTTTTTTAAATTATAGTTAATTTACAATGTTCTGTCAATTTCTGCTGCAAAGTGACCCAGTCATACATATATATACATTCTTTTTCTCATTCTATCATGTTCTATCACAAGTGATAGGTAAAGTTTATCTCCATTTTCTAACTCTTCTGCAGTTAATACATATTACCTATATAAACAAAGGTGAAAAATAACTTTTTCCTGTTTATTGAAGTAATACATGCTTATTATACACACCTTATAAATTACAGAACTGTATAAAAAAACAAATTACTTGCAATCCCACAGCCCAGAGTTAATTACTACTGTTGATATTTGGAGCCTTATCATTTAGCTTGTGTATACAGATACACGTTTTTATTTTTATTTTTTGTCTTTTTGCCTTTTCTAGGGCCACACTCGCGGCATATGGAGCTTCCCAGGCTAGGAGTCTAATATGAACTGTAACCGCCGGCCTATGCCACAGCCACAGCCTGTGATCGAAGCCACGTCTGTGACCAGGGATCAATCCCGCAACCTCATGGTTCCTAGTCAGATTTGTTAACCACTGAGCCACGACGGGAACTCCCAGATATACGTTTTTATATTGTGAGATTATATCATAGTTTTGTAACCCTGATTTCTCCATGTTTTTGTGCAAGTACAGAATTTAAATGTCTGCATGACACATAGATACTGTGACTTATTTAACTGTTCTTAGACATTTGTGTTGCTTTGAATTTTTTTATTTTAGAATTACCTATGACCAGTGCCAACTCTTTGGACAGAAGAGTTGTATTTACATTTTTGCTTATTTACAATAGGTACTCAGAATTAGAATTGGGAGTCAAATGGTAGAAATTCAGGCTTTAGCAACATATTGTCAAGTTAATTTCTATGGAGGTTGGACCAATTTGCTTCTATTAGCAATATCTGAAAGCACACATCTTACTTATAGTGACCCTAGAGTGAGATGTAACTACAAGTGCTTCTTCTATGATAAAGCAGTTAAGACACTTTATTTTAATTTTCCGTTCCAAGGCAGGGGTCCTGTCTGTGTTCACTGATATCTGATAATGCTTAGTATATAGTAGGAACGCAAGCACTTATTGAAAGAATATATCTTTTAAAAAATTGCTGCCAATTTAATTAATAAGCTAAAAATTTGGTGGCTGTTTCTTTTTAAAAGTTTTAAGTTTAATTTACATAGCATAGAATTCACTGATTTTAAGTGTTTAATGCATTTTAAATTTTTATAATTTTGCAGCCATTACCATAATCCAATTTTAGAACGTTTTCATCTCTCCATCTGCCTCTCCTCTCCCTGTGCTTGTTTGCATTCACTTTCTACTCTCAGTCCTGGAACCAGGCAACCACGGATCTGCTTTCTGGCTCTATAATTTTGCCTTTTCTAGAAATGTCATATATATTGAATCATATAATATGTAGTCTTTACTGTCTGGCTTCTTTCATGTAGAATGTTATTTTTGAGATTCATCCATGTTGCATATATTAGTAGTTCTTTTATTTACTGAGGTATAATTGGCATAGCATAAGGGTACAATGAGTTTTGACTTTTGCATATATTTGTAAAAGCATTACAGCAATCAATGAAAATATCCATTGCTTCCCCACCATGGAAGTTTCTTCATAACGCTTTATAATCACTTTTGCCTTCCCTAGGTAACCACTGATTTGCTTTCTGTCATTATAGATTAGAATGTATTTTCTAGAATTTTATATAAGTGGATTCAGACAGATTGGCATTTACTCTTTTTGTCTATCTTCTTTCACTTTGCTTGAGATTCATCCATGTTATTGTATTTGTCAGTAGTTCATCCCTTTTTAAAAATTGCTTTGGAGCATTCCATTACACGGATGTACTATATTTTGTTATCAGCTCACCAGATTAGTGGATATTTGAATTACTTCCAGTTTTGGGCTGTTCTGAATAATGCTGCTATAAACATTCATGTACAAGTCAGGGTGGGGGCTACATTTCTCTTGGGTAGATTCCTCGGAGTGAAACTGCTGATTCATATAAGCGTATCTGAACTTTTTAAAAAATTGCCAAACGTTTCTAAGGAGGTTACGTAATTTTATATCCATATCAATCCAGTGTATGAGGGTTCCAGCTTCTTCACATCATTCTTTTTTATGCATATGGACATCCAGTTATTTCAGTATCATTAACTGGCAACATATATGAGTGTCTGTTTCTAGAGTGTTTCATTGATGGTGTATACTTACCAATTTAACAATGTCTTGATTGTTTGCTTTATAGTAAGTTTTGAAATCAGGTGGCCCAGGTCCTTCAACTTTGTTCTTTTTAAAAAGTGTTTGGCTATTCTAGGCACTTGCATTTCTATATATATTTTAGGATCAGCTTGCCAATTTCCTTAACAAAAGCCTGCAGGAATTTTGATAGGGAGTGGGTTAAATCTGTAGATCAATTTGGGGAGAACTGACACTTCAACAATGCTAGGCTTTCTAATTCTATTTGGGTCTTCTTTAATTTCTCTCAGAACTGTTTTGCAGTTTTCATTGTGCATGTATTATAGTTCTTTTGTTATATTTATTCCCAAGTATTTTTTCTTTTTGATGGCTATTGTGAATAGAATTCTTTTTATTTGAATTTCACTATTAGATTATTCACTGCTAGTACATGAAAACAGGGCTGACTTTCCATATTGAGCTTGTATTCTGAGACTTGGTAACTCATTTATTAGTTCTGGTAGCTTTTATGCAGATTTCTTAGTATTTTCTACTTAAAGGACATATAATCTAGGAATAGACTTTTAATGTCTTTTTGTCTTACTGCACAGTATAAAACCCTCAGTTACAACGCTGAGTAGAAATGGTGAGGAACAGAAACATCCTTGCCTTGTTCCTCATCTTAGTGGACAGGCACAGGCATTCAGTTTTTCACCCTAAGTACAATGTTAATTATAGATGCCTTTATCAGGTTAAAGAAGTTCCCTTCTATCCTTAACTGGTTAAGAGTTGTTGTGAATGAATGTTGGATTTTGTCAGATGCTTTTTTTGTGTCTACAGAAATGATCACGTGCATTTTGTCCTTTATTATGTAATATGGTGTATTACATTAACACCATTTTGTCCTTTATTATGTAATATGGTATATTACATTAACACATTTCAGATGTTAAGCCAGCCTTCCATTCCTGGGAGTAAACCCCACTTACATATAATATATATACTATAAGGTAAACCACTTAGGTATAATCTTTTCTATATGTTGCTAGATTTGATAAGCTAATATTTTGTAAAAAGTTTTATAATGATGTTCATGAGGGATACTAGTTTGTAGTTTTTATTTCCTGTGATGTCCTTGTCTGGCTTTGGTATCAGGGTAACACTGGCTTTCTAAAATAAGTTTAGAAGTGTTCTATTATTTCCCAAAAGTATTAATGAAATATTGGTATTATTTTTTCCTTAAATACTTTTCAATTCTTTAAAATTAAAGTATAGTTGATTTACAAGGTTGTGCCAATAGTGCCCTTAAATATTTGCCAGAACGTGGCATTGAAACCATGGGGACCTGGACTTTTCTTTGGGGAAAACTTAACTTATTCAGTATGTTGATATAGTCTATCCTGATTTTCTCTTTCTCCTTGAGCTGGTTTTGGTAATTTGAGTTTTTTGAGGATAATGTCCCATGTCATCGAAGATGTGAAATTTATATGGATAAAGTCATAATTTTCCTTCATGATTATTTTAAGTTACATAGGATCTACAGTGATGTATCCTTCTTCATTCTGAATTTTAATTTACACAGTCTCTCTTCTTCCTCTCCTGCACCCCAGTCTAGCTAAAGCTTTATCTTTTATAAAAAAAATATTTCCAAAGAACCAAGTTTTGGTTTCATCAGTTCTTTCATATTCTATTTTCTATTTTGTAGATTTATACTCTGATCTTTATTATTTCTTTTTACTTATTTTGGGTCTGGTTGGCTCTTCTTTTTTCTAGCTTAAGGTAGAGGCTTATATTATTGATGTTAGACCTTTCTGGGCCATAAATATTCCTATAAGCACTGCTTTAACTGCACCCCATACATTTTCATATGTTCTTTTATTTTCATTCATTTCAAGATAATATAAATTTCCCTGGAGTGTCTTCTTTGACCTATGCGGTCAAAGAAGACACCTTAGAAGTATGCGGTTTAATTTCCAAACATTTTGAGGCCCCCAGATTTCCTTCTGTTACTGATTTGTAATTTAATTATACTATGGTCAGACAACATACTTTATACCATTATAATCCATTTTAATTTATTTGAATCATGTTTTATTCACCTAACATACAGTCTGTCTTGAAGTAGTTCCATGTGCACTTTAGGAAAATGTATATTGGCTGTTTTGTGGAGTGTGCACATTGATTAGATCAAATATATGGTGTTGTTCAAGTCTTCTGTATCCTTACTGATTGTCTCTAGTTTTATCAGTTACTGGGAGAGGAGTGTTGAAATCTCCAACTATAATTGTTGAAGTGTCTGGCAATTTTTGTTTCATGTATTTTAGGGCTTTGTTGCTAGGTACAGATACATTTAAAATTGTTATATCTGGCCATTACATTTTAACTGTTGGTGAGATGGAAATTTTTATTGTAATTTCCTGGATGAAATTTCTATCTTTTGATGTTTTAGAACTGGCTAATATTCATGTTCTTAACTGTTGATTTTGAAGAATCCAATTTATGAAAGATTATTATTAATCATATGACTCAACCCAACTTGTTTGCCTTTTGACTGTGATAAAGAATTTGTCACTTTTTAATACACTCAAATCTATAAATAATTTTCTTATAAGTTTCTCCCATTGATTTTTTTGCTTTTAAAGTCTTTATCTGCATGCAGGTATTTGTTTAATATGTATGTTTTTCCCCCCATTAAGAGAGCCAACATTTTAATGACTAGTCAGTCTTTTCTTGACACATTTAAGACTATCTTTATCATATCATGCACATTGCCATGAATAAATCTCTTTTGGCATGCATTCTATACTGAGTTTTATTACTATGGCTTTATAGTACACATCTCCTGTACCCCATTATACCTTTGTTTCTTTTCAGAACTTACTGCAGTTCTTTTGTATTTATTGTTCACTGTGACTTTTTGAATTAGCTGATCAAGTTCTGCAACATATTTTGGGGGAATTATATCAAATTAATAAATTAATATTAACATGGGGAATGATTTTTATAACTTTTGGAGAAATTTTATATTTTATCATATATGTATTTTTTTGGTCACACCCACAGCATGTGGAAATTCCTGGGCCAGGGATCAAACCCACACCACAGCAGCAACCCAAGCTGCTACTGTGACAATGTTGCACTTAACCCACTGTGCCACGAGGTAACTTCATATTTTTAAGTCTTTTTTTTCTTGATATCACAAATACAATTTTTTTCCCCTATTATATTTTCAGCTGGTTATTTCTGGGGTATGGGCTATAATACCCCTTACCAATTAAGGAGGTGCTCTTAAGTTTGCTTAGTTTTACAATTTTTTCGAAACCAGAAAATAATTTTATCACATGCCTTCATATTTATTTATATATATATATATAAATATTTCTCCTTCTCTAATCTGTTAATGACAGATTTTGTGAAGTTGAACCACTGTTGCAATCTTGGGATAAAACTCATTTATGATGTGTGTGTAAATATATATATATATATATATATATATATATATATATATATATATATACACATACATACATATACATATATATATATCTGTAGATTTGACAAATGAATCTTCTGTAGTTCAGTTTTAATATCTGTAAAATAGGGAATAACAACATCTACAAAATAGGGTTTTTGTGAACACCCAATGATTAAAATATTCAGAATAGTGCTTGACATAGAGTATGCTTTGTAGGTTTATATGTATAAATTAAGAGATTTATTGTTGTTTAAATACATTTGTTTAACTTCTTCCTTTCGTGTACTTTACTTGGGTCTATTTTGTCATCCTTTTTCATGCATCTTGAGATGATACCCTACTTCATTTATTTAAGTCTACAGGTTACAAATTTTCCCTTGTCCATATCCCATATTTTAATAAATATAATGCTTTCATTGCCTGGTTCTAAAAAAACTAATGTGTATTTTGATTCTCTTAGTTATTTTAAGATAAAATTTTTCAAAATTCTATTTTAAACTTTTCAGATATGTGTACTTTTTTTCAGGTTACAATTTTTTTTTTTTATTTAAATGGCCACACCTGTAGCATATGGAAGTTCCTGAGCCTGGGGTTGAATCTGAGTTGCAGCTGTGACCTACACTGCAGTGCTGGATCTTTAACCCACTGTGCCAGGCTGGGGATCAAATAAAAGCCTCTTCATTGACCCAAGCCACTACAGTCAGATTCTTAGCCTACTATGCCACAGCAGGAACTCCTCAGGTTACATTTTAAATAACAAATGTGGGCTGTATGCTAGTAATTAAAAATAATTACTGCAGTTTCCTTGTGCCTTAGTAAATAGGCAGTTTTGTGATGGTTCCATGTGTATTTGTTGGATACTTTTGAGTACCTCTATGAAAGTTTACCAATTCTATATTCTTTATTAACTTCTTGGCATGTTTGATAGTTGGTTTTTATAGGACTATGAAACTGTCAGTTTTTCGTGTTTCTATTTATTTTATATATTGTATAAAGTTCATAACTTACTATCTTGGCCAACTGCTGAAATATTGATATTTCTTTTATTTCTATTTATTTTTTTGTTTTGCTTTTTTGGCCACACCTGCAGCATGTGGAAGTTTCTGGGCCAGTGACTGAACCCAAAGCACAGAGGCGACCTGAGCTGCTGCAGTGACAATGCCGGATCCTTAACCCACTGCACCACAAGAGAAATCCAATAAATTTCTTTTAAAGCTTTCAATTCTCGGGGAGGAGCTGGGAAGATGGCGGAACAGAAGGACTGGAGCTCAACTTCTCTCCCAAAAAACAGCAAAACTACAACCAAATGCCGAGCAACCTTCAACCAAATGGACTGTAAACTTCCAAAAAAGATACTCTGCTCCAGAAGACAAAGAGGAGACCACATCAAGAGGTAGGAGGGGTGATTACGCGACAGAAGCACCCCTATACCTCCTGAGTGGGAAGCCCCACAGACTGGAAAGTAACTGCATCACAGAGACTCAGCTACAGAACTGAGAGTTCTGAGCCCCACGTCAAAACCTCTCGCCTGGGGATCGGGCACAGGGAGAAACAGCCCCTGGAGCATCTGGCATTGAAGGCCAGCGGGGCTTGTGTGCAGGAGCTCCACAGGACTGGGGGAAACAGAGACCCCATTCTTGAAAGGCACACACAGACTTTCACATGCACTGGGTCTCAGGGCAAAGCAGTCTCCACAGGAATCTGGGTGGAACCTGACTGCAATTGTTGGAGGATCACCTCAGAAAACAGGGGTGACTGTGCCTTGCTGTGGGGGAAGGGCATTGGAGGTGAAGCTCTCGGGGACATTCATCAGCCTGCATTTCTGTGGAGGTGGCCATTTCTGGGAAAATCTGGTCCCTCCCATCAGTGCTGAGAAGCCCCAGGCCAAACAACAATCCAGGTGGGATCTCAGCCCCACCCATCAGTAAACAGGCTGCCTAAAGACCCCTCAGGCACACAGCCAGCCTCTAATCTCATCCAGAGACAAAGCCCCACCCATCAGAGGGAGAGGAATCAACCCCATCTAACAGTGGGCAGGCATCACTCCCTCCCATCAGGAGTCCTACAGCAAGCCCTCTCTATACCAAAATTAGCCACAGGGGAGGCAAACACCTGAACTAAGAGAGGCTACAACTCTATTGTCCACACAAAGGTCACCACACCAAAAACCTATAAAAATGAAAAGACAGAAAACTTTAACTCAGATAAGGGAGAAAGAGAAAAGCCCAGAAAAACAGCTCAGTGCTGAGGAGATTATCAGCCTCCCAGAAAGAGACTTTAGACTGTTGATGCTGAAGATGATGCAAGGCATTGGAAATAAACTGGAGGCAAAGACTGATAATTTACAGAAAACACTGACCAAAGAAATACAAGCAGTAAAAATCAAACAAGAAGAAATGCAAAATACAATAACTGAAATAAAAAATTCCTTAGAAGCAGCCAACAGTAGAATACAGGAAGCAGAAGAACAAATCAGTGAGGTGTTGGACAGATTAGTGGCAATCACTAATGCAGAAGAGAAAAGAGATAAAAGATTGAAAGGAAATGAGCAGAGTCTCAGAGAACTCTGGGATAATGTTAAACGCACCAACATGCGTATTATAGGGGTGCCAGAGGGAGAAGAGAGAGAGAAGGGGACAGAAAAAATATTCGAGGAGATTATAGCTGAAAACTCTCCTAATGTGGGAAAGGAACCACTCACTCAAATCCAGGAAGCGCAACAAGTACCATATAAAATAAACCCAAGGAGGAACACCCCCAGACACATATTAATCAAAATGACCAAAATTAAAGACAAAGAGAAAATATTGAAAGCAGCTAGGGAAAAGAAACAAATGACATACAAGGGAACCCCAATAAGGTTATCCGCAGATTTTTCAGCTGAAACCCTGCAGGTTAGAAGGGAGTGGCATGATATACTA
>PVHT021183691.1:4097730-4121205 GCA_004024745.2 Catagonus wagneri | reverse complement strand
CCTGGGAAGTGATCGCGAGCTCTAGGCAGATCTACCAGGTGCCTTAAGCGTTTGGTAATAGCAGCAGTAGGAAGTATGATTTCCCCTGGGAGTGAGAGCCGCGGAAAACTAGTGTTCGATTGCAAAGTCCTCTTTGAGATGACTGGAACCACAAGCGGTACCCGTCAGAGGCTGGCTCAGCAGGCGGGCGTTTGTTCGGACCTTCCGCTGATGCTTTCTTGTCTGTTGGGGTGGGCGGCAGCGGCTGGCGCTGGCCCCGCTCCTCTGCGAAAGCTAGCTCCGTGTGGTCGCGTACTGCTCCGCCCGCCAGAGCTACCAACTCTGTGGGCTGATGCAGTCGCCTAGGTTCGTGGACCGGCCCAGGGTCCCGCCAACCCTGCCAATGCTGGCTGGCGCAGACGCCTGGGTCCACAACCTGGCACCGTGCTCCGCCCACGGGTTTCAACGCACGGTTCCGCTGCTGCCGCCGCCGCGGCTCCGCTGCCGCCGCCGCCGCGGCTCTGCTCCCGCCGCCGCCGCGGCTGCAGCCTCCACTGGCTCCTCCCCACTTCCGCTCTCTTTGGCGGATCACTGTCGCCCCGCCCTGCGCGCTAGTTCAAGTCACTTCCTATGGCGGCCAGCCCCTCCTCCTCTCCTCTTCCCTAACAATGGAGGTTTGCCTTCCCTGTGGGACCAGACTTCCTCGGTTCCCTCAGTCCTGGTTTCGCTCTCACCAAATCATAGAATATCGCTGTTTTTTGCGCTATTCCCGCAAACGCCGGGGCCACTGACCTGTGCCCTTTCCCAGTGACTGACCTTGGGAAGCTGTGTCAGCTCCCAGGCACCGCCCGGCGCCTCAGGCTGTGGTGTCTGCGCCGGTATTCAGGTCTCTAACTCCGATTTTCGTGTCTCAATCCCGCTGCTGCGTTTTTCTCAGGCTTTGATGTCCCTCTAGTTCCGATGGTCTTTGATCCGCTGATCGTTGTTTAGGTTTCTTCCCAGGAAACTTTTCTTTTTCACAGCTCCCTCCCTGGAGTGCTGGTTATGGTCCTAATTGCCTTTCTCTCTCACCTTTTTTTTTTCTTCACTTGTTCTACCCAGTTATCAGGGGTTTCTTGCAGTTTTTGGAGGTTTAAATTGATCAGCATTCAGATGATGATTTGTCCAACTTGTTTTATATTTAGATGCGTTTTTTGATGTATTTGTGGGAGAGGGTGAGCGCGACCTCTTACTCCTCCGCCATCTTGCCGCCTCCCTCTATGTCCTTTTTAAAGAAGAGCTCATGGGTGCTTTATTCTTTTCAGTTCTTATATATTTGAAAATGTCCATTTGTGTTTTATGCCTGAATGTCATCTTGGGTTAGCATAAAACTTTAGGGTACAGAATGTCTTTCTCTGAGAGTTATAAACATTGTTTTATGATCTTCCATTATTCATTTTTACTGTGGAAGGTATCTAAGGCAAGGCTGTATTCCCTCCACCTTGTTTTATGAACTGCATTTTTTAAAAATGGGAAAAGCCGCCAGAGTAAACTTTCATTTATATTTGAAGGGTTTGTTTGTTTGTTTGTTTATTTATTTATTTATTTTTGCTTTTTGGGGCCGTACCCATGGCACATAGAGCTTCCCAGGCTAGGGAGCTGCCAGCCTATGCCACGGCCACAGCAATTCGGGATCTGAGCTGCGTCTGCAACCTACACCACAGCTCATGGCAACAGCAGATCCTTAACCCACTGGACGAGGCCAGGGATCGAACCCGCAACCTCATGGTTCCTAGTTGGATTTGTTTCCACTGTGCCAAGATAGGAACTCCAAAATCTGTTAAGGTACATCACACATCTATGGAGTCAGTCATTATCAGTACCTCCTAAATATGGTGTGACTTATGACCTTTCAGATTCAGATCTTTTATTTCAAGAACTATTTCAATTGCATTACTGTCTAATGCATGTAAATTAGATCCCTTTTGTTCTCCTTATACATACCTAATTTTTCTTTCTGATACTTTGTTTTGTCCTTTTCTATTCAGTTTTACTTTTGATCTTTCAAAGCATTCTTTCACATCCCTATTTTTCTTTAATGGTCAAGAAGTATATATCCACAAATTGATTTTTAATGGTTTCATGGGATTGCACTGTGTCTATATAGGATAATTTTATTAATCTTCCTATTAGATACTTAGATTGTCTCCAGTGTTCACTATTTTAAACATCTGTACATGTTCTTGACAGCAGTGATACTGCTTCATAAGATCAATAAACTTTCCGCAGTTCTTACTGATGAAGCTCAATACAAAAAATCTTTAAATCATACTTGTGAATCCACTTGCCTGTCTTTTTTTTTCCTGATGCAGTCACACCTAAGATAATGAATGATGAATGATTTTAAGGGTTTCTTCTGGGTTTCTGACATAGAAATGAGACCCTGGTTTTATGTCTAATCATGATAAAGAAATCCCTGGGTTAAAGAAAGCGGTTTGGTACTGGATTCTTCAGTATCCTCAAAAAAAGATATTCAAGACTTAATGGTAGGGTGAAAATGGTACAATCTCTACAGAGAACTATTTGATATTATCTCCTGAGCTGGATATTTTCTGTTTATCCCTCTAGATCTCCTCTCCCCCTGGCTCTGTGCCCCAGGAGGCTGACCCAAATGGACCACATCGGTGGGCTCTCTTGTCTTCCAATTTCTGGATGGAAGCCAAGGGGAAGTACCCACAGGATGCTGAAGGATATGAGAATGAAATTCTATATTCTATCAGCTGTCTCTCAGCTGGGTTGCCATACATTGGCCAAATCCCATTACTAAAGGTCACAGGTCCTGTCAGGAGACCTCTCCATATAGCCATTCTCTTTGAGTTCTGGTAACGGTTTCATCTTCTTGTCCTTTTAGGCCTAGGGATGAAATGTCCCCCTCCCCCATTGCTAGTTCTGGATGTCTGTATCAATTCCTGTTGGTTTCTCTGAAATCTTATGTCTTTGGAAGTTGCTACCTATTTGCTACACACTAGAAATTTATCCCACATATGTATAAAATAACATGTATATAAGATTATTCATTTACAATGTTATATTTCTAATATTTCACTGTTTTCTTTCTTTTTTCTTCTTTTTTAGGGCCACACCCATGGCATATGGAAGTTCCTAGGCTAAGGGTCAAATTGGAGCTGTAGCTGCAAGCCTATGCCACAGCCACAGCAACATGGGATCTGAGCTGTATCTGCGACCTACACCACAGCTCACGGCAATGCCAGATCCCCGACCCATTGGCTGAGGCCAGAGATCAAACCTACAACCTCATGGTTCATAGTCAGATTCGTTTCTGCTGTGCGACAACGGGAACTCCATTCAGTTAATCTTTTATTACTTTTTTTTCAGACACTCAGGGCCCCCATAGTACTGTGATGCCTCATTTATATCTCAGCGATCATAAAATACAAGTATTTGGTTCACCATGCTATTCTCCCAGTATTTGTTACTGTTTTTAGCTTTACTGAAGTTTGAAACAAAAAACTGTACACATTTAATGAGCACATCTTAATGAGCTCAGATCTATGCATAGTCTGTGATGTCATCACAAGGCACTGAACATATCCATTACCTCCAAACATTTCCTTGTGTGCTTTTTTTCCTTCTGTAGTGACACTTGATATTTATCTTCTTAACATATTTTAAAGTGCACAATACCATGATTTTGTTTTTTTTTTTGTTTTTTGACTACCCTCGCAGTATATGGAAGTTCCCAGGCTAAGGATCAAATCTGAGCTGCAGCTGGACCTACACCACAGCTGCAGCAATGCTGGATCTTTAACCCACTGCACCAGGCCAGGGATCGAAACCATGCTGTTACAGAGACAATGCCAGATACTTAACCTGCTGTGCCATAGTGGGAACTCCTACCTTGTCTTAACTATAGGTACTATGGTGTATAGAAGATCTCCAGAGCTTATTCATCTTGTATAACAGAAACTTATTTATCTTACATAACAGAACCTTATTCATCTTGTATAAGAAACACATATGTATGTGTATATGTGTGTGTGTGCGAGAGAGAGAGAGAGAAAGAAAAACAGTGTGAGCGTGTGGGAGGGAGAAAAAGTATTTTTGGAAGGGCACACAAGAAAATGATAACAGTGGTTGCTTCTGGGGAGAACTGGGTAATAGGAAACTTACTCTATTTTTTTGTTTGAGTATTAAATCAAATGAATATACTGCCTATTCAAAAAATGCTTTACATTAATAATAAGGATTAATTGAGAACCTTAGAGAAACAATTACTAAGAATTAGAGGATCAGTGAGAGGAATTGCTAGAAGATGAAAAGAGCCAGCAAGCCATAAAGTTACTGAAATGTTCTAAGCAGTAAAAGTCTTGGAAAAAATTTAATTTCTTACCATGTTCTCTTTATGAAACTATACCCTATTGTAAGTCCTTTATAAATGTTACTTCTTTGTTCTGGGTTGAATGAACAAAACCATGTCTGATAAAGATTTGTTTTAAACATTATCTTTATTACTTAAAAGATCTTCAGTTACTTTAGCCTCCTCCTGTATTTATAGGGTTTACTAATATCCCTAACAAAGTAGTATGACTGTACAATGCTCTTAGTTTCCAGTGAAAGGTACAACTCCATTAAAGGAAATGGGACACAGGAATACTTTTCAGGAAATAAGTGAAGAAGGGAAGAGAAGATTGCTGTGGAAAATATTCAACTGAAATTGGTTAAAATCATTCATTTTTATGATATTCAAAAATAGGAAAGGATTACTAGCTTGATTTTTTTAAGGTGGTCCTAATATTCCTGGTGTGGTTACCTCCGTTAACAAAAGTTCTACAAGACACAGGGAGACTCACTCACCCTTCCTGGAACTGTGCTTGGGCAGACTCCTCTGCTACAAGGGTCTCATATTCCTCAGCAGCAAACCTGTCCCAGTCGGAAGGCTCAGGACCATCATTCTCAACATCCTAATTGGGAGGAGGATGGCCACAGGAAACAAAAAATAATCAGAGACAAAGAATTGGAGACAGGTTTTTTTCAGAAATATAAAACATCTGTGATGATCTATCTCAAAAATGTTTCATTAAACATTTTAAAATGCTAAAGTAACATTCCTAAAATGATTTTCTATACCCTGAATCACAGAATGATAATGTACTGTTCAGAAGCTAGACTCTTTAGGTTTAGATTCTTCAGCCTTATAATCAGAAACTTTTCTCTAGCCCCTTCTCTGGCTCTATGTACAGCAGGTATCTCAAGTGACTTCTGGTTTGCATATGCTCACCTGAAATGTACCATCTCTTCCTCTGGCAAATTTTTATTGCTTCTTTCAAAGCCAGCTCAGTACCATGTCATCTGTGTTCTTTTCTCAGAAACAGCCCTCTTCCCTCCCCCGACTTATTTCCTTCATTATACTGTACATACTCAGCTGCCGCCTTTTGCTCTTCTGTCTTTTTTCATCTCCATGTACCTTTACTTTATATATTGAATCATCTCTATATAACCAGTGTCTCTTCAACATAGTACCTGGAATTTACTGAGCACCTTCTGAGTAATAATGTTCTTTGCAGATCAGAACAAATATTGATAATTACTACCTCTCAGAAAGAAAAGGAAAATTTAAAGGTAAAAATTTTAAAGTAAAATTTAAAAGACAAGTAAAAGAAACAAAGGGACTGAAGGGCAGATATTTTCTTTTCCTTCTACAATATGGGCAGCATGTTGGATTATATGTTCCAGGTAAAATGATGTTTTTCCACGATGAAACTGAGTTAGCATTGACCTAGGATGTATGGTTTTTGTCTAGAAGAATGCAAACACCCAAATTTTGACCAGTGTGTTAATTACTATATTAATCCAACTTAACAACTTCACCCCACCCTTTAACATCTCTGAAACTGGCATGCATTTTACACTTAAAATTGGCGATGTTTTTTCTTGCTTAAAGGTGCATAAAATAGTGGGACATCTTAAACTCAATGAAGCATAATACTGACTTTAGGTTAGTGATAATGCACCTTGATATGCCCCAAGTTCAGTTTTAGAAGCTGATCTTTGTATTCTTACTACTATTTAGATTAAATGGTTATGCAACATGTGGAATACGAAAGATTAAGAAAGTTTCCTGTAGTCTGTACTCCTAAAGGACTCAACTGAAACAGTTTTTTTCTATCAATATAATTTTTACTTTTTAAACAGAGGAACAGAAGGAGAAATGATGATATCCTGCTTTTTATTTGTTTCTGGTTTTTTTGGACCTGGCTTTTTCTATGAGTCTACAGGTTTTCATGTATGGGGAAGGCAGCTCATCTCTCTTCAAGTTATAGAATGATTTCACACTGATTGTCGTGTGTAGTGATCAACTAACACTGAACAAATGTTAACATTATCTGAAGGCTGTCTACCATGGACGGCATCTAGGTTTCATTATGATGGGGAAAGCTGTTTACCATGTCGTCCTGAAAACTGAATGGTATAATTAAATCAAGCCAAGTTCACTGTCTAAAACAGATGTACCTGTTGATAACAGTTTTTTAAAATTTGAAAGACAAATATTTTGAAACCTTTTTGTAACTAGTTTTTAATGTATATATGGAAGAACACAGGCCTTAGATTTCACTCAGTGATAGGTCGATGCAGGTTATCTACACTTGAAGGTTAGCTGTGGGTAGAGATGTGCTCTAGCTCCTTTATTCTCTCTTTTCACGATGTGATGAAATGTTTTTAATGTTACCTCTTTAAATACCAAGATTCCTGTAGACAGAGACTATTTTTATCTGTAGCACGTAACCCCTCAAATTGAAGTTAAAATATACTGGTACCTTCTGGACTGCAAAGGGATCCCTCTGTTCATGGTCTAAGTATTTCTCCAGGTTAAAGAAAGTGTCATAGAAGATGTGAGCCATTCTGCATCTCTTCAGGTCTCGTAGAGTTATTTTGCCTATGTGAGAACAAATCTGGTAAGCTTCAAGATCTGTTTTGGCAAGTGAAAAAACTTTTACTGAAGTTTAAAAGTATATGCACATGCTTACTTGATTATAAAAACTCTATTTCTGGAGTTCTTCTGTGGCCCAGCAGCTTGAGTTGCTCCTGTGGTGTGGGTTCCACCCCTGGCCCAGGAACTTCCACATGTCTCCAGTGTGGCCAAAGGAAAAAACAACAAAACAGAATACTTGGCGTTCCCACTATGACACAGTGGTTTAAGAGTTGGACTGCAGCGGCCCAGGCTGCTGAGGAGGAAGGGTTTTGATCCCCAGCCCAGTACAGTGGGTTAAAGGAT
The DNA here is from genome assembly GCA_004024745.2 of Catagonus wagneri. Classification (NCBI taxonomy): domain Eukaryota; kingdom Metazoa; phylum Chordata; class Mammalia; order Artiodactyla; family Tayassuidae; genus Catagonus; species Catagonus wagneri. The sequence continues at coordinate 4,113,953 of PVHT021183691.1, read as the reverse complement.
CTGACATTCCCTGGCCTGGGATCTTTCATGTGCTGCAAGTGTGGCCATTAAAAGAAAATCAACAAAAGAAGCCCCAAACAAATATTCCCTACCCCCAGACCCTACTTCTTTTCTTTCAGTAAAATTCACATAAAATTTAACATTTTAACCACTTTTAAAAGGTTACGATTTAGTGGCTTTTTACTATGTTCATAGCATTTTCTTCACCCCCAAAAGAAGCTCTGTACCCATCAAGCAGTCCCACTCCATCTCTCCTTCCTTCCTCAGCCCTCAGCCCCCAGCCCCTGGCTGTTGAATCTGCCTTCTGCTTCTATGGAAAAAGCCTATTTCTTAAGCAGAATTCACGATCAATTGTTGGTTCTATGCTAACAATACAGGAGAAACTTCAATACTTTTGTATTTGGAAAGTCTATTTGGAAGATTCTGGGAAGTTAAATAATTTAGCACAGTCCAGAATTATGTCCCCTACTCTTGTTACATAGGTGAACAGTGCAGATGGCTCTTTATTTGGTCTTACCATCGCTGGCTGGCTTCACCAGGTCAAGCATCTGGCACAGCAAATCATGGAATGGCAAGGGCTCAATGCCCATGGCTTCCATCCGTTCACACTGCTCCTCGTAGAAGTATTCCAGCTCGTACATGGAGAGTACACCATCCCCATCCACGTCCATGCAGCGAAACCAATACTCAATGCTAGGAGATAAGGACTCCAATTAGCAACAGTCCGGTAAAGGTCTTTTATTCACGCAGATTTATTACTGTCTGTGTTTCTTTTAAAGTAAAAATTATATATGTATATACTTTAGACACACATAGTTTTACAAAATTTATTACAGAAAATGTCAGACCTCTTCATTTTCTTTTCCCCAGAACCATTTTCAAACCTGATTATTTTAATTTTTATCTTTACATTTTAGTTAAGATGCCTATCTTGCTCCTTTCTTATATTTCTGTTTCAAGGACTATGGATTTATTTTACACTATGAAAGATAAGGTTTCAGTTCTTTTGCGACTCACTCTACCTTACCCAATGCCCTTCCCAATTTCTTTTTCTTTCTTCTTTCTTTCTTTCTTTCTTTTTTTTTTTGACCACATCCACAGCATTTGGAAGTTCCCAGGCCAGGGATCAAACCTGTGCCACCGCAACAGCAATGCTGGATCCTTAATTGCTAGGCCACCATGGGACTCCCTCAACTTAATATAGTTAAAATACCCAATATTCAGAGTTTATAACATACATATATATTTTTTATCTATTTGCTTAGCTTTCAGGGAATTTGTTACTAATTCAACCCCCACACCTCTGTCAGTTTTCTGTGTCCATAATCAGTCCCATTAGATACTCTAACCATTGGATTTCCTTGATCTCTTTCTCAACTCTGTCTGATCTACTCTAATCTGAACTGGTTGACTTTTAGGCCTGATTCACAGTTTCATCCTTCACCTTTCTCCTGTTTCTTCTATCTCACATTTCCTCATTCTTGGCTTACTTCGTTTGGTGTAACACATCTAGTAGCTTCCTAAAAAAGGGAGCATAGCAGGTACATTTTTAGAGCACTTGGACTGTTGAAAACACTTTATCTACCCCTAAGGTGGTCAATATTTTGGCTACAGAATTATAACTTGGTGGTTCTCCTTCAGAACTTTAAAGGCATTGATCCACTGCCTTCCATTTATCCATTGTTGTTGAGAAGTCTAAAGCCACTAATCCTTTGACTGTAACCTGTTTTTGAGTTTTTTTCCCTATTGAAGCCTATAAAGGTTCTGAGTCCCTAGTGTTTTGAAATAACATGATGAAGTGCCTTTGTCTGGGTCTAATTCACTTAATTTGCTGGGCTCAGAGCCTGCTCAATTTCAAAACTAGTATTTAGTTCTCTGATATTTTCTTAGATTATTTTATTTCTTCCCTGCCTCTCTTTTCCATTATTCATTCTCTTTTTCTGGAATTCTTGTTATTCAAATTTGCATAGTCCAATATGGTGGCCACTAGCCATATGTGGCTAGTCCAATTTGAGATGTCTTTAAGTAGTTACTAATACACAACAGATTTTAGAGACTTAGAAAAATCAGTAAAACATCTTAGCAACACTTTTATATTGATTACCTATTAAAATAACATTTGATTTAAATTTAAATGATTAAATTTTATTTTTCTTTTTTACTTTTTATTGTAGCTAATTTTATTTAAAAATTTTAAAACATTTAAGATAAAATGCAATATACATAGTGAAATGATTACTACTGTAAAGCTACATATGTATCATCTCCTCACAATGTTAATTTCTTTTGGGAATGGGATGAGAGGACCTGAAATCTACTCTCTTAGATAAATTTCCAGGATTTAATAAATGTATTAAATGTGCAATCCATATTGTACATCAGATCTCTAGATTTATTCATCCTGTATAATAGCAGCTTTGTACCCTTTGATCAACATTTCCCCATTTCCCAAAGACCCTCAGCCCCTGATAACCATCATTCTGTTCTTCTATAAGTCTGACTTTTTTTTGATTCCCGTATAAGTAAGATCATGCAGTATTTGCTTTTCTGTGTCTGGCTTATTCCATTTAGCAAAATGTTTTCCAGGTTCATCCATGTTGCAAGTGACAAGATCTCCTTTTTAAAGGCTGAATAATATTCCACTATGTATATTTGCATACACCACATTTTCTTTATCCAGTTATTCTCTGAGAGACATTTAGGTTGATTCCATATTTTGGCTATTGTGAATAATGCTATAATGAACAGAGGAGTATAGATAACTCTTCAAGAGACTGATTTCAAAGTTTTGGTTTAAGATGGCAAATAGGAAGATCCTGAACTCACTGCAGTCCCAAGGCACACTGAATCTATAGCTACATGTGGACCAATTTCTTCTGGGAAAAAACCCCTAAAAACTAGCTCAGCAGCTCCTATACATGGGAAAATGAGAAAAACCCACATTTAAGAGGGTAGGAGATGCTGAGACAATCTTGCTGTAAATCTCAGCTGGGGCAGAGTGACCCATAATTAGGAGGAAACTCAGTATCCACAGTGTCTCCCTTAGGAGCAAAGAGTTTGAACCCCACATTGTGCACCCCAACTTTTAAGACGTGCAACTGGGAAACAAATCCCCTAAAATCTAGATTTTTGCCCCCTTTTTAGAAAGTACAGTTGACATAACAATGTATTCGTTTCAGGTGTACAACATAGTAATTTGACATTTATATACATTATCAATTGATCACTACAGTAAGTTCAGTAAACATCTGTCATGATAGAAGCTTTTACCATATTTTGACTATATTCCCTTTGCTATACATCACATCCCCATGCCTTATTTTATACCTGGAAGTTTATATTTCTCAATTCCCTTCATCTATTTGGCCCAACTACCTCATTACCCTCTTCTGACTACCACTGTGTTCTCTGTATTGGTATGTTTCCATTTTGTTTTGTTTGGTTTTTAAATTCCACATATAAATGAAATCATGTGGTATTTGTCTTTCTCTATTTCACATAGCACAATCCCCTTAAAATCCATCCACATTGTTTCAAATGGTAAGATTTCATTTTTTTAATAGCAAAGTAACATTCCATCATCTTTATACTTTATCTGTTGATGGGCATTTAGGCTGCTTCCATATGTTGGTTATTGTGATTAATGCTGTAGAGAACACTGGCGTGCATATATCTTTTCAAATTAGTGTTTTTGTTTTCTTTAGGTAAATACCCGTAAGTGATCACATAGCAGTTCTATTTTCAGTTTTTGGAGGGACCTCCACACTTTTCCTAGTGGCTGCACCAATTCACATTCCCAGCAACAGTAGACAAGAGTTCCCGTTTCCCTACAGCCTTGTTATTTGTTGTCTTTTTGATAACAGCCATTCTGAAAGGTATGTGGTGATTATCTCATTGTGGTTTAGATTTGCCATTTCACCGATAATTAGTGATGTTGAGCACTATTTCATGTGTCTATTGGCCATTTGGTGGTCTTCCTTGGGAAAAATGTTTATTCAGGCCCTCTGCCCATATTAAAATCAGGTTTTTTTTTGATATTGAGTTGTGTGAGTTTTTAAAAATATATTTTGGATATTAACCACTTGTCAGATATATCATCTACAAATATTCATTCATATTCAAATTGCCTTTATGTTTTATTGATGGTTTCCTTTGCTATGCAGAATCTTTTTAGATTGATGTAGTCTTACTTGTTTATTTTTGTTTTTGTTGCCCTTGTCTGAGACATATCCAAAAAAAAAAAAAATTGCTAAGACTGATGTCAAAGAGCATACAGGTTATGTTTTCTAGGAGTTCTGTGGATTCATGTCTCATGTTTAAGTATTTTTTAAAAAGGAATTATTGGAGTATAATTTCATATTTAAGTCTTTAATCCATTTTTTGTTTGCCTTTTGTCATTTTAGGGCTGTACCCATGGCATTTGGAGGTTACCAGGCTAGGGGTCTAATCGGAGCTGTAGCTGCGGCCCATGCCACAGCCACAGCAATGCCAGATCTGAGCCACATCTGCAGCCTACACCACAGCTCACGGCAATGCTGGATCCTTAATCCACTGAATGAGGCCAGGGATCAAACCCGCAACCTCATGGTTCTTAGTCAGATTCATTTCTGCTGCACCACAACGGGAACTCCTCTTTAATCCATTTTGAGTTTATGTTTTGTATATGGCATAAGAAAGTGGTCCAGTTTTCCGAAATTATTTATTGAAAAGACTGTTTTCCATTTTATATACTTGGCTCCACTGTTATACATACATTAATTGACCAGATAAGAGAGGGTTTATTGCTGGGCTCTCTATTCTCTTCTGTTGCATTGATCTCTGTATCTATTTTGCGCCAGGAACATACAGTTTTGACTACTACAGTTTTGTGGCATAGTTTGAAATCAGGGTTCATGAGACCTCCAGCTTTGTTGTTTTTTTCTTTTTTTAGCCATGCCTGTGGCATGCAGGAGTTCCTAGGCCAGGGATCAAACCTGCTTCATAGCAGTGACTCGAATCACAGCAGTGACAATGCTGGATCCTTAACCTGCTAAGTCACCAGGAAACTCCAAGCTTCATTCCCCTTTATGTCTGTCTGTCTGTCTGTCTGTCTTTTTAGGGCTGCACCTGTGGCATACAGAAGTTCTCAGGCTAGGGGTCAAACTGGAGCTGCAGCTGCTGGCCTACACCAGAGCCATAGCAACGCCAGATCTGAGCCACATCTGTAACCTACACCACAGCTCATGGCAATGCCAGATCCTTAACCTGCTAGGTAGGGCCAGGGATTGACCCTGCGTCCTCATGGATTACTAGCTGGGTTCATTCCTGCTGAGCCACAATAAGAACTCCTGTTCTTCTTTATTAACATTGCTTTGGTTGCTGCTGGGGTCCAAAGCCAAGTGGACTGACATAAGTGACCGCCTAAGTGGATGGAGCTCACCTGGGCCCCGAAGGTGAGGGGTCTGGCTCAGGAAGGGTGGCCAAGGCTCCCTTCCCTAATCCCAAACTGCATTCCCTTTCTCGCCTCAGCCCCAAGCTGCCTCTCTTCCACACACACCTGCCCTGGGGCATGCTGCATGGTGTGAAAAGCATTGTCACCTCCTCATTATTGACCTCAGAGCTAAACTCATTTTCTCTTCGGCCAGAGACTTTCCTCTCAAGAACCACTTTAACCCCCTACCCAAAGCAGCATGACTTCCACAAACGGTTCAACAGACACCAACGACCTCAGCGGGCTCAAAACCTCCCACAAGGCTAAATATTTGGTGTTTGGAGGACCTAAGACTCCTGGGAGACAGAATTAGGATGGTGGAATAGAAGGACTAGAGTTAAACTTCTCTCATAAAAACAACAAAATTACAACCAAATGCTGAACAACCTTCAATCAAATGGACTGGAAACTTTCAAAAAGATATTCTACTCCAGAAGACAAAAAGGAGGCCACATCAAGAGGTAGGAGGGGGCAATTACATAATATAAGAAAACCCATACATGCCAGGTGGGAAGCCCACAGACTGGAAAGTAACTGTATCACAAAGACTCACCTATAAGAGTGAGAGTTCTGAGCCCCATGTCAGGTCACCACGCCTGGGGATCTGGCATTGGGAGAAAGAGCCCCCGGAGCATCTGGCATTGAAGGCCAGAGGGGCCTGTGCGCAGGAGCTTCACGGGACTGGGGGAAATGGAGACACCATTCTTAAAAGGCACACACAGGCTTTCATGTGCACTGGGTCCTAGGGCAAAGCAGCAGTTCCAAAGGAATCTGAGTTGGACCTGACTGCAGTTCTTGGAGGATCTCCTGGAAAACAGGGGCAGACTGTGGCTTGTTGTGGGGGAAGGGCATTGGAGGCAAAGCTTTTGGGAATATTCATCAGCACGTGTTCTTCTGGAGTTGGCTATTTTGGGAGAATCTGACCCCACCCACTAGTGCTGAGAAGCCCCAGGACAAACAATAATCCAGGTGGGATCACAGCCCCACCCTTCAGTAAACAGGCTGCCTAAATACCCCCTAGGTACACAGCTGCCTCTAATCTTAACCAGAGACAAAGGCCTGCCCACCAGAGGGATAGGAATCAGCCCCATCTACCAGTGGGTGGGCACCATTCCCTCCCATCAGGAAGCCTACAGCCAAGTCCCCTTACCAACTTGAGCCACAAGGGAGGCAAACACCAGAACCAAGAGAGGCTACAACTCTATTGTCTGCAAAAAGGTCACCACACCAATAACCTATGAAAATGAAAAGAGAGAACTATAACTCAGACAAGGGAGAAAGAAAAAAACCCCAGAAAAACAGCTAAGTGATCAGGATGTTATCAGCCTCCAGGAAAAAGACTTTAGACTGTTGATGCTGAACATGACACAAGACATTGGAAATAAACTGGAGGCAAAGATTGATAATTTATAGCAAATACTGAGCAAAGATATACAAGATTTAAAACTTAAGCAAGCAGAGATGTAAAATACAATAACTGAAATAAAAAAAATCATTAGAAGCAACCAACAGCAGAATATAGGAGGCAGAAGAAAGAATAAGCGAGGTGGAGAACAGACTAGTGGAAAACACTGATGTGGAAGAGAAAAGAGAAAAAGATTGAAAAGAAATGAAAAAAGTCTCAGAGAACTCTGGGACAATGTTAAACACACCAGCGTCTGTATTATAGGGGTGCCAGAAGGAGAAGAGAGAGAGAGAAGGGGACAGAAAAAATACTCGAAGAGATAATAGATGAAAATTTCCCTAACATGGGACAGGAATCACCCACTGAAATCCAGGAAGCACACGGAGTACTGTATATACCATATAAAATAAACCCAAGGAGGAACATCCTGAGACACATATTAATCAAACTGATCAAAATTAGAGACAAAGAGAAAATATTAAAAGCAGCTAGGGAAAAGAAACAAATAATATACAAGGGAACCCCGATGAGGTTATCAGCAGATTTGTCAGCAGAAACTCTGCAGGCCAGAAGGGAGTGGCATGATATACTTGATGTGATAAAAGGAAAAAACTTCCAACCAATACTACTTTACCCCGCAAAGCTCTCATTCAGATTTGAAGGAGAGATCAAAAACTTTACAGATAAGCAAAAGCTAAGAGATTTCTGCAACACTAAACTAGCTTTACAACAAATATTAAAGGAACTTCTCTAGACAGAAAAGAAAAGATCACAATCAGAAACAAAAATACTGCAAATGACAAGGCTTACCAGAAAAGGCATATATACAGTAAAGATACGAAATCATCCACGCACAATCATGCTATCAAAATCAGAAGTCATGAGAAGAGAATACAAATGCAGGGCACTGGAGATGGATTTACAATTAAGAGACCAAGAACTTAAAACAATCCCATATATATATATATATATATATATATATATATATATATATATGTACATACATACATATACACACACACACACATACACACACACTCCTGTATCAAAAGCTTCAGGGCAACTGCAAATCAAAAATATAAAATTGATACACAAATAAGAAAAATCAACTCAAACACAACTCTAAAGATAGTTATCAAACCACAAGAGGAGAGAACAAGGTAAAAAGGGAAGAAATAAGAGCAACAAAAAAGAATCCAAAACAGTTAATAAAATGGCAATAAGAACATATGTATCAATAATTACCTTAAATGTAAATGGACTAAATGCCCTAACCAAAAGACATAGACTGGCTGAATGGAAACAATAACAAGATCAATACATATGCTGCCTTCAAGAGACCCACTTCACTTCTAGGGACACATATAAATGGAAAGTGAGAAGATGGAAGAAAATATTTCACGCAAATGGAAATCAAAAGAAAGCTGGAGTAGCAATACTCATATCAGACAAAACAGACCTTAAAATGAAGAATATTTTAAAAGACAAGGAAGGACATTACACAATGATCAAAGGATCAATCCAAGATGATATAACAGTTTTAAATATACAAGCACCCAACACAGGATCATCACAATATATAAGGCAACTGCTAACAACCTTAAAATGAGAAATTGACAATAACACAATAATAGTAGGGGGCTTAACACCCCACTTACAGCAATGGATGGATCATCGAGATGGAAAATCGATAAGGAAATACAGGCCCTAAATGAAGCATTAGACCAGATGGACTTAATAGATATTTATATTCCATGCAAAAGCATCAGATTACACATCCTTCTCAAGTACACATAGAACATTCTCTGTGATTGATCACATCCTGGGCTACAAATCAAGCCTTGGTAACTTTAACAAAATTGAAATCAGGAGTTCCCGTTGAGGCTAAGTGGTTAACAAATCTGACTAGGAACCATGAGGTTACAGGTTTGATCCCTGGCCTTGCTCAGTGGGTTGGGGTTCTGGCATTGCCTGCGCTGTGGTGTAGGTTGCAGGCGCGGCTGGGATCCCACGTTGCTGTGGCTGTGGCATAGGCCAGTGGCTACAGAGCTCCGATTGGACCCCTAGCCTGGGAACCTCCATATGCCGTGAGTGCAGCCCTAGAAAAGGCAAAAAACCAAAAAAAAAAAAGAAAAGAAAAAAAAGAAAATTGAAATCATATCAAGCATCTTTTCTGACCACAGTGCTATATGACTGGAAATTAACAACAAGAAAAAAACTGCAAAAAAACAGAAACATGTGGAGACTAAACAACATGCTACTAAACAACCAATGGATCACTGAAGAAATCAAAGAGGAAATTAAAAAATACCTAGAAGCAAATGACAACAAAGATAAGATACTCCAAAACCTATGGGATGTAGCAAAAGCAGTTCTAAGAGGAAAGTTTATAGAAATACAAGTCTCCCTCAGGGAACAAGAAAAAGCTCAAATAAACAACCGAACTTTACATCTAAAGCAGCTAGAGAGGGAAGAACTGAAAAGACCTAAAGCTAGTAGAAGAAAAGAAATCATCAAGATCAGAGCAGAAATCAACAAACTAGAAACAAAGAAAACCATAGAAAAGATCGATGAAACCAAAAGCTGGTTCTTTGAAAAGATCAACAAAATTGATAAACCCTTAGCCAGACTTATCAAAAAAAAAGACACAAATCAATAAAATTAGAAATGAAAAAGGAGAAGTAACAACAGACATCACAGAAATACAAAGGATCAGAAGAGACTACTATATGCAACTATATGGCAATAAAGTGGAAAACCTAGAAGAAATGGACAAATTCTTAGAAAAGTACACTCTTCCAAGACTAAACAAAGATGACATAGAAAAGATGAAAGGACCAATCACAAGTACTGAAATTGAAACTGTGATTAAAAAACTTCAAACAAACAAAAGTCCAGGACCAGATGGTTTCACAGGTGAATTCTATCAAACATGTAGAGAAGAGCTAAGGCCTATCCTTCTGAAACTATTCCAAAAAATTGCAGAGGAAGGAACACTCCCAAACTTATTCTATGAGGCCACCATCAGCCTGATCCAAAATCAGACAGGGACATCACAATAAAAGAAAATTACAGGCCAATCTCACTGATGAACATAGATGCAAAAATCCTCAACAAAATACTAGCAAACCAAATCCAACAACACATTAAAAGGATTGTATATCATGACCAACTGGGATATTCCAGGGATGCAAGGGTTCTTTAATATTCCCAAATCAATCAGTGTGATACACCACATTAACAAACTGAAGGGAGTTCCCATCATGGCTCAATGGTTAAAGAGCCCGATTAGCAACCATGAGGACGTGGGTTCAATCCCTCACCTCACTCAGCGGGTTAAGGATCCGGCATTGCCATGAGCTGTGGTGTAGGTCACAGACGTCGCTTGGATCCGGTGTTGCTGTGGCTATGGTGTAGGCTGGCGGCTATATCTCCAATTTGACCTCTAGCCTGGGAACCTCCATATGCCGTGGGTACGGCCCTAAAAAGACAAAAGACAACAAAAACAAAAAACTGAAGAATAAATACCATATGATCCTCTCAACAGATGCAGAAAGAGACTTTGACAAAATCCAACACCCATTTCTGATAAAAACCCTTCAGAAAGTGGGCATAGGGGGAACCTACCTCAACATAATAAAGGCCATACATGGCAAACTGAGTTAACATCATTCTCAATGGTGAAAAGCTGAAAGAATTTCCGCTGAGATCAGGGACAAGACAAGGATGTCCGCTCTCACCACTACTATTCAACATAGTTTTGGAAGTCCTAGCCACAGCAATCAGAGAAGAAAAAGAAATAAAAGGAATCCAAATTGGAAAGGAAAAAAGTAAAACTATCACTATTTGCAGATGGCATGATACTATACCTAGAGAATCCTAAAGACTCTATCAGAAAACTCTTAGAGCTCATCAGTGAATTTGGCAAAGTCGCAGGATACAAAATTAATACACAGAAATCAACTGCATCTCTATATACTAACAATGAAAGATCAGAAAGAGAAATTAGGGAAGCAATCCCGTTTACCATTGCATCAAAAAGAATCAAATACTTAGGAATAAACCTACCTAGAGACAAAAGACCTATGCTCTGAAAACTACAAGACATTGATGAAAAAAATCAAAGATGACACAAACAGATGGAAAGACATACCATGCTCTTGGTTTGGAAGAGTCAGTATTATCAAAATGACTATGCTACCCAAGACAATCTACAGATTCAGTGCAGTCCCTATCAAATTACCAAGGACATTTTTCACAGAACTAGAACAAAATATTTTAAGGTTTGTTTGGAAGCACAATAGACCCAGAATAGCCAAAGACATCCTGAAAAAGAAAAGTGGAGCTGGAGGAATCAGGCTCCCTAACTTCAGACTCTACTACAAAGCTATAGTCATCAAAGTGTTGTGGTACTGGCACAAAGACAGTAATATAGATCAGTGGAACAGGATAGAAAGCCCAGAATTAAAGCCATACACCTACAGTCAACTATTCTATGACAAAGGAAGCAAGAATATATGATGGAGAAAAGACAGCCTGTTCAATAAGTGGTGCTAGGAAAACTGGACAGCCACATGTAAAAAAATGAAATTAGAACACTTCCTAACACCATATACAAAAATAAACTCAAAATGGATTAAAGATCTAGATATAAGGCCAGGGGTACTATAAAACTCTTAGAGGAAAACACAGGCCAAACACTCTGACATAAGTGACAGCAAAATCTTCTCAGATCTACCTCCTAGAGTAATGTCAATAAAAAGAAAAATAAACAAATGGGACTTAAAAAGTTTCTGCACAGCAAAGGAAACCCTAAAGAAAATGAAAAGACAACTTATAGAATGGGAGAAAATACTTGCAAATGAATTGACTGACAAGGGATTAATCTCCAAAATTTATAAACACCTCCTATAGCTCAATACCAAAAAATGAACAACCCCATCAAAAAATGGGCAGAAGATTAAACAGACAATTCTCCAAAGAAGACATACAGATGGCCAAAAAGCACATGAAAAGATGTTCAGCATCACTAATAATTAGAGAAATGCAAATCAAAACCACTAGAGGTACCACCTTACACCGGCCAGAATGGACATCATCAAAAAGTCTATGGTAGTTCCGTTGTGGCTCCGTGGTTAATGAATCCGACAAGGAACCATGAGGTTGCAGGTTCGATCCCTGGCCTCGCTCAGTGCGTTAAGGATCTGGCATTGCCATGAGCTGTGGTATAGGTTGCAGATGCAGCTTGGATCCTGCGTTGCTGCAGCTGTGGCATAGGCTGGCGGCTACAGCTCTGATTAGACCCCTAACCTGGGAACTTTCATATGCTGCAAGTGTGGCCCTAAAAAAGGCAAAAAGACAAAAAAAAAAGAGAGAAAAAAGTCTACAAACAATAAGTGCTGGAGAGGGTGTGGAGAAAAAGGAACCCTATTACACTGCTGGTAGGAATGTAAATTGGTGCAACCACTGTGGAAAATAGTATGGAGATGCCTCAGAAAACTAAAAATAGAATTACCATTTAATTCAGCAATCCCATCTCTGGGTATCTATCCAGAGAAAACCATGACTCAGAAAGACACAGGTACTCCAGTTTTCATTGCAGCACTGTAAGCAATAGCCAAGACATGGAAACAACCTAAATGTTTATTCGCAGAGGAGTGGATAAAGAAGATGTGGTACATATTCACAATGGAATATTATTCAGCTATTAAAATGAAAGCAATAACAGCATCTGCAGCAACATGGATGGACCTAGAAATTCTCATGCTAAGTGAAGGCAGTCAGACAATGAGACACCAACTTCAAATGCTATATCACTTACATGTGGAATCTAAAAAAGACACAGTGAGCTTCTTTGCAGAACAGATTTTGAAAAACTTATGGTTTCCAAATGAGATAGGTTGGGGGGTGGGGGGATTCACAGAGGGTTTGGGATGGAAATGCTATAAAATTTGGTTGTCATGACTGTTGTACACCTATAAACGTAATAAAATTCACTGAGTAATTAAAAAAATAAAACCTATTACTACATACACACACACACACACACACACACACACACACACACACAAACATTGCTTTGGTTATTCACAGTCTCTTTTGGTTCCATAAATATTTTATGATTACTTGTTCCAATTCTGTGAAAAATTTCACTGGTACTTTTATAGGCATTGATCTGAATCCATAGATTGCTTTGGGTAGTATGGACATTTTTCACAATATTAATTCTTCTAATTCATGAGAATGGTACATCCTTCCATTTATTTCTGTTGTCTTCAATTTCTTTCATTGATATTTGACAGTTTTCAGAGTATATGTCAACTTCTTGGTAAAATTTATTCCTTGGTATTTTATTCTTTTGTATGTAATCATAAATAGGATTGTGTTCTTAATTTCTTTTGATAGTTCACTATTAGTAAATAGAAATCCAACAGATTTCTATATACTAATTTCGTACCCTGAAACTGAATTTATTTATTAGTTCTAACAGTTTTTGGTGGAGTCCTCAGGGTTTGTTATATTTTAGTATCATGTCATATGCAAATAGTTGACAGTTTTACTACTTTTTTTCCAATGTGGATGCTTTTAATCTCTTTTTCTTGTGTGATTTCTATGGCTAGGACTTCTAATACTATGCTGAATGAAAGTGTCAATAGTGGACATCCTTTTCTTATTCCTGATCTTAGAGGAAAAGTATCAAGCTTTTCAGTGTTGAGTTTTCTTAGCTGTGGGTTTGTCATATATGGTCTTCATTATGTTGATACATAATATGCTCACTTTGTTGACAGTTTTTAACAAAACTGAATATTGAATTTTGTCAAATACCCTTCCTGTGTCTATTCAGTTGATCATGTGATTTTGATCCTTCACTTTTTTAATGCAGTGTACATGTTGGTCAATTTGTGCATTTGGAACCATCCTTGTGGAATATACTTGATAATGGTGTATGATTCTTCTACAATATTGCTTTCTTTCTGGTTTTGATATCAGCATGCTGGCCTCATAGAATGAATTTATTTTTTAAACGTCCTATGTTTTTCTTTTTTGTAATGATTTTTATTTTTTGCCATTCAAGCTGGTTTAGGGCTGTCAATTTTCTACTGTACAGCAAAGTGACTCAGTTATTTATTTTTTTAAACTTCCTAATTTTTAATTTTTATGATTTTTATTTTTTCCATTATAGCTGGTTTACAGTGTTCTGTCAATTTTCTGTAGAATGAATTTAAAATTGTTCCTTCCTCTTCAATTTGTTGGAATGGTTTGAGAAGGATAGATATTAACTCTTCCTTAAGTTTGTTAGAATTTATCTGTGAGGTTGTCTGGTCCTGGGCATGTTTGCTGGGAGGTTTGCTTTTTTTTTTTTTTTTAAATTACTGATTCAGTTACATTATTGGTAATCTGTCTGTTCAGAGTTTCTGCTTCACCCTGATTCAATCCTGGAAGGTTGCATGTTTCTAGGAATGTATCCATTTCTTTTAGGATGTTTAATTTGTTGGCAAATAACTGTTTACTATGGTTCTTTGCATTCCTGTTTTGTCAGCTGTAACTTCTCTTTCACTTAGTTCATTTCATTGATCTCCGCGCCCCCCCCCGTCCATTTCATTTATTTCTATTCTGATCTCTGTGATTTCCTTCTACTAACTTTGGGTGTTGTTGGTTCCTTTGGGTATAAGGTTAAATTGTTTAGGTTTTTATTGTTTTTTGAGATAGGACTGTATTGTTATAATTTTTTAAAATGATTTTTTATTTTTTCCACTATAGTTGGTTTAGTGTTCTGTTTTCTACTGTACAGCAAAATGACCCAGTCTCTCTCTCTCATATATATATATATATATATATATATATATATATATATATATATTCTTTTCCTCACATTATTTTCCATCATGCTCCATCACAAGTGACTAGATATGGTTCCCAGTGCTATACAGCAGGATCTCATTGTCTATCCATTCCAAATGCAATAGTTTGCACCTTTTAACCCCAGATTCCCAGTACATCCCACTCCCTCCCCCTGAGTCTGTAGTGTTGTAAACTTCCCTCTTAGAATTGCTTTTGCTGTGCTCCACGGATTCTGGAACACTGTGTTTCCATTTTCATTTGTCTCAAAGTATTTTTTTGATTTCCTTTTCTTATTGATGCATTACTTGTTTAGAAACTTGTCGCTTATCTTAATGTTTTGTGTTTCCCCCAGTTTCCTTCTTGTAGCTGATTTCTCATTTCAGAAAAGGTGCTGAATATGATTTGAATCTTTCTAAATTTATTGAGACTTATGTTGTGGCCTACCATGAGATCTACCTGAAGTATATTACATATGCAATCGAAAAGAATGTGTATTATTGGATGAAATATTCTGTTTTTTTTTAATTGAGTAGTTCTTTTTATTAGAAACAAAATTCTTGCCTACAAAAAAAACAGCAAATATTTAGCCCTTTGTTCATTTGCATGTATAATAATCAGTTTATGTATCTATTTACACATAAAAAATAAAATACATAAAATCAGTGTGTGCCTTCTATGGTAAATGTATTAACAATTACTAAATGTCGTCATCGATATACTAACAATTAGTACATAATTACTAACCATAGATTTTAGTAACATTTGGCATTTTAGCACAAAGGCCAGGAATTAATTTACATCTAAGTTTGAACCATAGAGGAAGAATAGTTATGTCAATCGCTCCATATTTTGGAGAACACGATACTGAAGAAATAGTACACAGTTGCTATTTCATGGAGGCAATTTGTCTAGAATCCCAGGTTCATGGGCTTGTACAGCACTCAGCGTTCCCTGACACTTTACCAGGAGCTGGCTTTTGTGCTAAATAAGCCCTTTACCAGCATCATCCCATTATTGGCCCCACTTTTCAAAGGAGGAGACTCCAGGTCTGAGGAGCTAAGGTAATCGCCTAGGTTTTTCCAGCCAGAATGTGGCAGAGCTGGGTTTGAACATAGACAGTCCACGGCTGGGCTGTGCTCTCGTGTTCCTGCTGCGTGTCAAACACCGAGTGCCCGGAACACAACCATCAGTAGGACGTGGGTGCTGAGTTTAAGGAGGTTATGTGGCCCTAAATTGTCTGGCCAAATTCCCTTTTATCACAGACTTATTTATTTATTTATTTATTTATTTATTTGCATTATAGCTGGTTTACAGATTTCTGTCAGATTTTCCAACTGCACCATGTGGTGACCCGATTACATGTACATATATGGATTTGTCACATGTAATTATATATAGTTCCCCGTGCATTACAGTTGGAGCTCCTTGCTATTCCATCATTAAAGCACTAGTTATCCCCACTCCCTCCCACCCCTCCCCCACCCCTCCCCCGCCCCCTTGGCAACC
>PVHT021183691.1:4065807-4094523 GCA_004024745.2 Catagonus wagneri | reverse complement strand
AGTGATCGCGAGCTCTAGGCAGATCTACCAGGTGCCTTAAGCGTTTGGTAATAGCAGCAGTAGGAAGTATGATTTCCCCTGGGAGTGAGAGCCGCGGAAAACTAGTGTTCGATTGCAAAGTCCTCTTTGAGGTGACTGGAACCACAAGCGGTACCCGTCAGAGGCTGGCTCAGCAGGCTGGCGTTTGTTCCGCCCTTCCACTGATGCTTTCTCATCTGTTGGGGCGGGCGGCAGCGGCTGGCGCCGGCCCCGCTCCTCTGCGAAAGCTAGCTCCGTGTGGTCACGTACTGCTCCACCCGCCAGAGCCAGCAACTCTGTGGGCTGATGCAGTCGCCTAGGTCCGTGGACTGGCCCAGGGCCCCGCCAACCCTGCCCATGCTGGCTGGCGCAGGCGCCTGGGTCCACAACCTGGCACCGCGCTCCGCCCACGGGCTTCAAGGCACGGCTCCGCTCCCGCCGCTGCCGCTGCAGCCTCCACTGGCTCCTCCCCACTTCCGCTCTCTTTGGCGGGTCACCGTCGCCCCACCCTGCGCGCTAGTTCAAGTCGCTTCTTATGGCGGCCAGCCCCTCCTCCTCTCCTCTTCCCTAACAATGGAAGCTTGCCTTCCCTGTGGGACCAGACTTCCTCGGTTCCCTCAGTCCTGGTTTCGCTCTCAACAAATCGTAGAATATCGCTGTTCCTTGCGCTATTCCCGCAAACGCCACGGCCACCGACCTCTGCCCTCTCGCAGGGACTAACCTTAGGAACCTGTGTCAGCTCCCAGGCACCGCCCGGCGCCTCAGGCTGTGGTGTCTGCACTGGTATTCAGGTCTCTAACTCCGATTTTCCTGTCTCAATCCAGCTGCTGTGTTTTTCTCAGGCTCTGATGTCCCTCTAGTTCCGATGGTCGTTGATCCGCTGATCGTTGTTTAGGTTTCTTCCCAGGAAACTTTTCTTTTTCACAGCTCCCTCCCTGGAGTGCTGGTTATGGTCCTAATTGCTTTTCTCTCTCACCTTTTTTTTTTTTTTCACTTTTTCTACCCAGTTATTTCAAGGGTTTCTTGCAGTTTTTGGAGGTTTAAATTGATCAGCATTCAGATGATGATTTGTCCAACTTGTTTTATATTTAGATGCGTTTTTTGATGTATTTGTGGGAGAGGGTGAGTGCGACCTCTTACTCCTCCGCCATCTTGCCGCCGACCCCCCGAAATATTCTGTTGATATTTGTTAAGTCTATCTGGTTTATTGTGTCATTTAAGGGCAGTTATTTCCATATTGATTTTTTTTGTTTGAATGCTCTATTCATTGATGTAAGTGGGATATTAAAATTTCCCATTACTCTTTTATCAGTTTCTGTCTTTATATGTTAATATTTGCTTTATGTGTTTAGATGCTTCTGTGTTGAGTGCACAGATATTTAAAAGCGTTATATCTTGCTGTCTGACCCCTTTATTATTATGTAATGCCCTTTGTCTCCTGTTACAGTCTTTGCTTTCAAGTTTATTTTGCCTGATAATAGTATTGCTACCCTAGCTTTCTTTTCATTTACATTTGCATGAAATATCTTTTTCTATTCCTTCACTTTCATTCTGTGTGAGTGTTGGATGTAGCATATAAATGGTTCTTGTTTTTAGTTATGAAGTGAGTCTTGTATGTAGCATATAAATGGGTATTGTTTTTAAATCAATTCAGCTATGCTTTGTATCTTTTTTTTTTTTTCCTTTTGGCTACATACACAGCAAATGGAAGTTCTCAGGTGAGACACTGAATCCAAGCCACAGCTGCAACCTACACCACAGCTGTGGCAATGCCAGATCATCAACTCATTGTGCCAGGCCAGGGATTGATCCCATGTTGCCACAGAAACACCATATACTTAACCCACTGCACCACAGCAGGAACTCCTACATTTTATCTTTTGACTGGAGCATTTAGTAATTATTTAAAGTAATTACTGACAGGTATGTATTTATTGCCTTTTTGTTTTCTTGTTTTTGTAGTTCGTTTCTTCTTTTGTTCTTTTCCTTTGTGATTTGATGGCTTTCTTTAGTGTTATGTTGTATTTCTTTCTCTTTATTTTTTTGTATCTGTTATAGATTTTTGGTTTGTGGTTACTATGAGGTTCATATTTAACAACCTAGTATACAGCAGTCTATTTAAATTGATGGCCATTTAAGTTTCAATACATTCTAAAAGCACTACATTCCTCCCTCCCTGATATTTTATGTTTGTGACATATTTTACATCTTCTTGTGTATTGCTTAACTGTTTTAGGTATAAAGGATTTTGACTACTTTTGTCTTTTAACCTTGCTAGTGGCTTTACAGGTGATCAACAGACCTTTACTATATGTTTGCCTTTACCAGTTAGATTTTTTTATTACATTTTCTTGTTTCCAGTTATGCCTTCTCTTTTCTGTTTAAAAAAGTCCTTTTAACATTTCTTATAAGGCTGGCTTAGTGGTGATGAAGTAGTTTAGCTTTTGCTAGTCTGGGGAATACTTCACCTTTAATTCTCAATGATGACCTTGCTGTGTAAAGTATTCTTAGTCACAAATTTTCTTCTTTTAGCATTTTGAATATCATGTACCTCTGGCCTATTTTTCAGCTTCTGCTGAAAAATCAACTGATATTTTTTTGTGGGAGTTCTTTTTTGATTTCCACTTGTTTCCTTAAAATTTTTCTAACTTTTGAGATTTTAATTATAATGTATCTTGGTATGGATCACTTGGGTTCATCTTATTTAGGACTCTGTGTTTCCTGGACTTGGATGTCTGTTTCATTAGCCAGGCTAGAAAAGTTTTCAGCCATTTTTATTCAAATACTTTCTGAAGAAAACTTTCCCTCTCTCTTCTCCTTTTGGGATCCCTGTAATATGAGTGTTAGTATATACTTCATGCTGCCTCAGAGGTCCCTGAACTATCCCCAATTAAATTTTTTTTATCTGTTTTGATTGGATGATTTCCACTACCCTGTCTTTCAGATTGCTGATCTGTTTCTCTGCATCTTCTAGTCTGCTGTTAATTCCCTCTGATGAAGTTTTCATTTCACTCATTGTATTCTACAGTCTTGATTTGTTATTTTTTCTTCTTCTTAGGGCTGCACATGAGGCATATTGAAGTTCCCAGACTAGGGGTCAAATGGGAGCTGCAGCTACTAGCCTAATCTACGGGCACAGCAATGTGGGATCCAAGTCACGTGTGCAACCTACACTGTAGCTCACAGCAATGCTGGATCCTTAACCCACTGAGCCACAATAGGAACTCCCTCATTAGTTCTTTTCTGTATTTTGTATCTTGTCGCAGTTCTGAGTTCATCCATTCTTCTCCATAATTCAGTGAGGAACTTTAAGACTATTACTTTGAACTCTTTAGTTGGTAAATTGCTTTTCTTCGTTTAGTTTTCTTTTGGTTTTGTCTTTTTTTTCATTTGTAGTCTATTTCTTTGTCTCCTCATTTTGCGTAACTCAGTTTCTACGTATTATGTGTATCAGGTACATCTCTCAGCCTTGAAAGACTGGCCTTATGTAAGTGTTCTGTGGGGCCCAGTGGCACCATCACCCCTGATCCCCAGAGAGAGGTGATACTGGGTTATCCCCTGTATAGGCTGTTGTGCCCTCTTTCTGTGACTGTTCTGCCGTTGCTGCAGGACCCTGGTGGACAGGACTGGTACTTGCTCTGACTAGCTGTGTGGCTTGGCCACAACTGCTGTTGACATCCTGGTGGGTGGGGCTAGTCTTAAGCCTTGCTATCCATGAGGCCTGGCTGTGACTGGTGTGGGCACACTGGTATTGTGAGGCTGACTCCCTCTAGCAGGAGCCACTTTTGAGGGGCGCTGGTGCTGGCTGGGGCCACCTGCCAGGTGGGGCAGGGTGGGAGCTGTTTTGGGCTGGCTGAGGTTGGTAGGTTGGATGGGATGAGTTCTATGAGGAATGCTGGAGTTGGGTGCAAGATGTTAGGTAGACTGATGTCCAGTGACAGAAAACATGCCTACCAGAGCCAGGCCAGCCAGGAGGAAGGAGAATAAAAGCAAAAATTGTGCCTACTAGAACTTCCAACCCTGGAGAAAGTTCCACCAGAAGCCTGCCCCTCTGGCACATGCCCCTGAATTAGTCAATGAGATATCATATGACCCAGGTGGTTTTAATGTTGCTCTTTGTGTGGGACTCAGAGTGAGTGAGTTTGTGTGAGCTCTTCAAGAGCGGAGCTTCAGTTTCCCACAGCCGTTAGGCTCTTCTGGACATAAACCCCGCTTATTTTCAAAGCCAGGTATTGTGAGGGCTCATCTTCCCTGTGTAGGTCTGTGGGCTGTGAAGCCCAACATGAGGCTTGGGTCCCATGCCATCTCTGCCTCTCCTACCTGTCTTAATGTGGCCCTTTCTTTATAACTATAGTTATAGAAAACCTGTTTTGTTAGTCTTCAGGTTTTTCTCAGAGACAGTTCTATATGAAGTAGTTTTGGTATGTCTGTGGGAGGAGGTAAGCTTAGATTTTCCTTCTCTGTCATCTTGACCTGGACTCTTTCCAAATAATAGCATTGAAAACCAATAAGGCTTGGGTCCATGAGACCTACAAGGCTTTAGTGAAGTGAGAAATTGCTCTCAAAGGGCTTATATGCTTTGTACCACCCCAGGACCCAGTACAGAAGCAGCTGCTATAGAGGTGTCCAGACTTTCTGTTAAAGAAGCTCATTTCCTTATCTTAAAGCTTTGGCCTAAGGGATACACAACTAATTTAACACATATCTAGGGGCTTGCTAGGGTACTCTCAAAGGATAGAGACTGGCAGATGCCATCTTTATATTCTTCCTCTGCCTCAGTCCAACCAGAGGGCACCAATTTTTTGCTCTTGCTCTGCCTTACACCAGAGTACCAGTATCTTTCAGAGGAGAGCTTTTACATACACCTGGTGTCCTGGATTTTATGTCAGGTGCTCCAGTTTTTACTGCTGCCAGCTAGGGGATGCCACTTGATTGCCTGGCTCTGGTGGCCAGGGGGCCTGTGTTCCTGGGTCTCATGGGACCGTAACAATTGGAGATAGTTATTAGCAGGATACCATAGCCAGGGCACAACACACATAACAGACTGAAACACACTCCTAGTCTTCCAGGGAAAGAGGACCATTTACTTATCCAGGAAGGGGGGCAGGCATCCAGTTTGGCACATATCTAGAGGCCTGTGGAGAAGCTCTCAAGGAATGAAGGCTGATGCCCACAATCTTTGCATTCCTGTTCTGCCACACTGGCCAGCAGCTCTCGGGAAGAAGCTTTATAATCTTGTCCAACACCTCAGTTACTGTGGCTGCCTCCAGGGACATTTCTAGATTGTCTGGCTCTGGTGGCTACCACGGCATATATTCATGGGTAATACAGGATTGTAACCAATGGAGAAAGAATTCTTAGTTATGACTTCCAGGGCACAGCAAGGGGCAACATACCTAGAAGCCCAGTCTCTGTGAAAGAAGTCCATCAGCTTATCATCACAGCTGCAGTCAGACAGGTAGAATTCTACCCCGGTAATCGCTTCCAGAGACCTCAGAGGGTGGGTGCGACCTTCACATTCTCCCTCTGCTGGCACTCCAGAGCTCTAGAAAGGAACTTTTTTTTTTTTTTTTTTTTTTAATGTATGGCTGCACCTGTGGTATATGGAAGTTCCCAGGCCAGGGAATGAATACTAACCACAGCTACCACCTATGCCACAGCTGTAGCAATGCTGGATTCTTAACCCACTGCATCAGGCTAGGGATTGAACTCATGCCTCTGCAGCTACTGCAGCCAGTGTAGTCGAATTCTTAACCTACCATGCCACAGAGGGAACTCCTGGAAGGGAACTTTTAAATTAGTCTGGTACCCTGTTTTTTACATCTGGAGCCCTGATTTTTGCAGCTGCCACTCAGGGGACACCTACTGATCACCTGGCTCTGGTGGCCAGAGTAGCTGGCACTCCCAGGTCCATGAGACTGTAACAATTGTAGAGATAGTTTGTGGTAAGTTACCAAAATAGAACACTGAACAAATAGCAGAGTGAAATATACCCCCACCCAGTCTTTCTGTAGCACTGGCCTGAGTGGAAAGCCTCAGGTTTGGCTCAAATTTAGGGCCCCATGGAGGTGCTTTTGGAACACAGGCTGACAGATGACATCTTTGTGCTCCCACTTTGCCTTGCTTCAGTCCAGTGGTATCTCCCAGAAAGGAGTTTATATACTCATCTGGTACCCCTGATTTTTTCGACTGCTGCCCAGGGATACTTCCCAACTAATTAGCTCTGGTGGTCAGTGGAACCATGGGATTGGCTATATTAGCATAATTTTAAGAGCTGCTGATGAGAGTCTGGCTTGTTATCAGTCTAAATCTAGGTGCTGAGATCCTTTTGGTATATTGACAGGTCCTTGCATACCTTCAACTATTGGGAACCATCAAATATAAAAAAGGGTGCTTAGACAAGCACAAACATTTGAGAGAGAAGAGCTAGGGCAGGGTTGAGCCAAAATGTTCATCTCCTACACAAGTCCACTACTTCCAAAACTGGGAGAGGTGTCTGATTTATCTAAAGCAGAGAAACCAACATAAAGTCAAGCAAAATGAAGAAACAGAGAAGTATGTTCCAAACTAAAGAACAAAATCTCAAAAAAAAAATTCTTAATGAAATGGAGATAAGTGATTTACCTGATAATTAGTTCAAAATAAGGGTCGTAAAAATGCTCAGCAAACTTGGAAGAAAGAATGAATACAATGAAAATGTCAACAAGGATAGAAAATATAAGAAAATGCTAAATAGAAGTCACAGAGCTGAAGAATACAATAACTGAATTAAAATACACCAGAGAGATTCAAAAGCAGAGAAGGTGAAGCAAAAAAAATAATAGCGAACTCAAAGACAGGGTAGCAGAACTGACAGAATTAGAGAAGCAAAAACAAAAAGAATGAAAAAAAAAGTGAAGACTGCTTAAGAGACTTATAGGACAACATCAAGGACACCAACATTCACATTACATGGGTCTGAGAAGAAGAGAGAAAGGAGCAGAAAACAATGGCTATATCCCTAAAATGGGTAAAGAAACAAACATCTGGGTGCAGGGA
Source organism: Catagonus wagneri (assembly GCA_004024745.2). Taxonomy (NCBI): domain Eukaryota; kingdom Metazoa; phylum Chordata; class Mammalia; order Artiodactyla; family Tayassuidae; genus Catagonus; species Catagonus wagneri. The sequence goes on along the minus strand of PVHT021183691.1, from coordinate 4,087,467 downwards.
TCCCAGAGTTTCAAAAAAGAGGAACCAAAAAGACCCACAAGGAACACATGTTAAAGTGTCCAAAAAAAAAATTAAAGACAAGGAGAGATTCTTAAAAGCAGCAAGAGAAAAACACTTAGTTTCATATAAGGAAACCTCTGTAAGAGTAAGAGCTGATTTTTTTCACCAGAAAAATTGCAGACCAGAAGGGAGTGGTATGGTATATTTAAGGTGCTGAAAGAAAAAGCTTTCAGCTAAGAGTACTCTAACAGGCATAATTTTCATTAAGAATTGAAGAAGAGACAAAAGACTTTTACAGACAGCAAAACTAAGGGAGTTTATCACCCCTAAACTGGCCTTCCAGGAAATGGTAAAGGTACTTTCACACTTAAGTTCTTATCAAGTTAAAATAGACTGCTTTCAATATAATTTGTTATATGTAAGCCTGATGGTACCTACAATGCAATAACCTATAGAAAATACACAAAATATAAAGAAAAAGGAACATAAGGATATAATGAAAGTCATCAAACCATAAAGGAAAAGAACATGAGAAGAAGAAACAGAGAAGAACTACAACAACACTCAGAAAACAATGAACAAAATGGCAATAAGTACATACATATCAACAATTACTTTAAATGTAAATGGACTAAATTTTCCAATTAAAAAACACAGAGTAGCTAAAAAGATAAGAAAACAAGAGCTAGCTATATGTTGCATACAAAAAACTCACTCGGTGTTAATACATACACACACTGAAAATAAAAGGACGGAAAAGGGTTTCATGCAAATGGAAACACAGAAAGCTGGATTATCTATATTTGTGTGAGACAAAAGACTTTAAAATAAAGACTGTAATAAGAGAGAAAGGGCATTACAGAATGAGAGATCAATCCAACAGGAGTACATATCATTTGTAAATATTTACACAGCTAAATATATAAAGCAAATATTACTAGACTTAAATGGATAGCAATACAATAACAGAATGATACCAAGTATCCCACTTTCATCAATGACTAGCTCATTCAGACCATAAGTCAATAAGGAAACATCATTAAATCATGCCTTAAATGATCTTAGATTAGATGAGCTTAACAGACACATACTGAACATTCCATCCAAAAGTAACAAAATACACACACTTCACAAATGCATGTGAAAACTTCCACAAGTTAGATCATATGTTAGGCTATAAAACAAGTCAATAAATTTAAGAAAGTTGAAATCCTTTCTTTTCTGACTGTAACTGTATGAAACTAGAAATTAATTACAAGAAGACAACAGGAAAATTCTCAAATATGTTGTGATTAAACAACATGCTACTAAGCAACCAAAGTGTCATAAAAGAAATAAATGAAAGCAAAAAACACCTTGAGATAAGTTGAAAAGGAAATACAACACACTAAAACTTACAGGATGCAGTGAAAGCTTTTCTATGGGAGAAAATTCATACTGACAAATGCCTATATCAAAACCCAAGAAAAATTTCAAAAAAACCAACCTAACTACTTCTTCAGCAACTAAAGAAATAGAATAAATGAAACTCAAACTAGAAGGAAAGAAACCAAGATCCGGGCAGAAATAAGTGAAAAAGAGATTTAAAGACAATAAAAAGATCAATGAAACTAAGAAATGGTTCTCTGAAAAGATTAACAAAGTTGACAAACCTTTAGCTATACCCCCAAATGGCAGGGGGGAAGGGGCACAAATTAAATCAGAAGTGAAAGAGGAAACAATACTGATACTATAGAAATACAAAGGGTTATAGGAAACTAGTATGAACAATTATAAATCGACAAACGACCACTTAGAAAAAAATGGATAAATTCCTAGAAACATACATCAAGAAAACCTTAACAATCCAATTACTTACAAGGAAACTGAATCAGTAATGAAAAACCTCCCAATAAACAAAAGTCTAGGACCAGAGAGATTTACAGGTAAATTCTACAAAACATCTAAAAAGACATACTGGTCCTGTTCACAGTCTTCCAAAAACAGGAGAGAAAGGAACATCAAAACTAATTTTCTGAGGTTAGCATCCTCCAATTACAAAACCAGACAAGGATGTCACAAGAAAAGAAAATTACAGGCTGATATTCCTGATGGATATACATGAAAAAATCATCAACAAAATATCAGCGAACAATTCAACAATAAAGTAAAAGGATCATGTACTAAGATTCCAGGGATGCAACATCTGCAAATCAATCAGTGTGATATACCACATTAACAAAAGGAAGGGCAAAAAACATATCATCTGAATAGAAGCAAAGAAAGCATCTGACAAAAGTCAACATTCATTTATTATAAAAACCCTCAGCTCTCGGGAGTTCCTTTGTGGTACAGCAGGTTACGGGCCCAGCATTATCACTTCAGTGGCCTGGGTTCAATCCTTGGCCTGGAAAGTTCCACATGCCGTGGGTGCAGCAAAAACAACAAAACCCCAAAACCAAAACAAACCTACAAACTCTCAACTCTCAAAGTGGGTATAGAGGGAACATTCATCATCATAATAAGGGCCACATATGATAAGCACATCATACTCAATGGTGAAAAGCTGGATGTTTTTCCACTAAGACCAGGAACACGAAAAGGGTACCCACTCTATTGCTATTTCCATTCAAGGTGGCACTGGAAGTCCTAGCCAGAGCAATTAGGTAAGAAAGAGAAATAAAAGCCATCCAAATTTGAAATGAAGAAGTAAAACTATAACTATGTGCAGATGATATGTTATATATAGAAAACCCTAAAAAATTCCACCAAAAACCTGTTAGAAAATTAATAAATGAACTCAGTGAAAATGCAGGATACAAAATTAATATACAAAACTCTGTTGCATTTCTATACAGTAACAATGAACTGGCAGAAAGAGAAATTAACAATCCCATTTACAACTGCATCAAGAATGAAATACAGTATGGGAATACATTTAAACAAGAGCTGAACACCACAGGACATGGATGAATGAAACTGAAGATATACATAAATTGAAAAATATTTTGTTCTCATGAGCTGGAAGAATTAATGTTGTTAAAATGTCTGTATTCCCCAAAGCAATCTACAAATTAAATGCAATCTCTATGAAAATTTCAATGGCATTTTTCACATAAATAGACAATATAATCTGAAATTTGTATGGAGCCACAAAAGATCCCAAATAGCCAAAGCAATCTTTTTTCTTTCTTTTTTTAGTTCTTTTGCTTTTTAGGGCCACACTGGTGGCATCTGGAAGTTCCTAGGCTAGGGGTTAAGTTAGGGCTATAGCTGCCTGCCTAAACCACAGTCACAGCAATGTGGCATCCTAGTCACGTCTGCGACCTACAGCACAGCTCACAGCAATGCCGGATCCTTAACCCATTGAGCAAGGCCAGGGACTGAACCTGCATCCTCATCAATACTAGTCTGGTTTGTTACCATTGAGCTATGATGGGAACTCCGCCAAAGCAATCCTGAGCAAGAAGAACAAAACTAGAGCATCAAACTACCTCATTTCAAAGTATACAAAACTACAGTAATCAAAACAGTAAGGTTGTTATTAAAAATTGACAGACCAATGGAACAGAGTAGGGCCCAGAAATAAACCCACATATATATGGTCAACTGATTTACAACAAAAGAGCCAAGAATATATGATGAGGAAAGGACAGGCTCATTTCATCAATAAAGGGTGTTGTGAAGAATGGACAACTCATGCAAAAAGAACAAAACTGAACCGCTATCACACAAAAGCTAACTCAAAATGGATTAAAGACTTGAATGTAAGACCTGCAATTGTAAACTTCTAGCTTCTAGGCTATGATGTCCTTGACACTGGGCTTGGCAATGATTTTTTTGAATCTGACACCAAAAGCAAACCAACAAAATAAAAAATAAATAAAAGAGGGTTCCTGTGGTGGCTCAGTGGTTACAAACCAGACTAGTATCCATGAGGATTCGGGTTCAATCCCTGGCCTTGCTTAGTGGGTTAAGGGTCTGGCATTGCTGTGAGCTGTGGTGTAGGTCACAGAGGCAGCTCACATCCCACGTTGCTGTGGCTGTGGTGTAGGTCGGCAGCTGCAGCTCTGATTTGACCCCTAGCCTGGGAACTTCCATATGCCACAGGTATGGCCCTAGAAAGACCAAAAATAAATAAATAAAAATAAAATAAACAAATGAGAGTACATCAAACTAAAAAGCTTCTGCACAGCAAAGGAAACCATTAACAAAATAAAAAGGCAAACTAAATAGGATAAAAATATTTGCAAATTCTATAGCTGGTAAGGGAAAAATACATAAATAACTTACAAAACTCAGTAACACAATATCCCTGGCCTTGTTTACTGGGTTAAGGATCTGGCATTGCCCTGATCCTTAAGGATCACAGACGCAGCTGTGTTAAGGATCACAGACGCAGCTTGGATCCTGAGTTGCTATGGCTGTGGTGTAGGCCGGTGGTTAGAGCTGCAATTCAACCCTTAGCCTGGGAACCTCCATAAGTTGCAGGTGCAGCCCTAAAAAGACAAAAGACAAAAACAAAACAAAAACAAAAACCCCAAAAACCCAAAAGCAAAAAAACAACCTGATGAAAAATTGGCAGAGGATCTGAATAGACATTTTTCTAAGAAGACGTACTAAAGGCCAATACATACATGAAAAGATGTTGAATACCACTAATCATCAGGGAAATGAAAATCAAACCATAATGAGACACCTCTTTGAATGCTTATTGTAATAAAAATATTATACACCTGTCAGAATGATTATTACAAAAAAGACACAAAATAACAATTTTTGGCAAGGATGTGAAAAAAAGGGAACCATTGAATGACTAGTTAGTAACTAGTAACTTAGTATAGCCACTATGGAACCCAGTATGGAAGTTCCTTAAAAATCTGCAGTGTGATCCAGCAGTTCCACTCCTAGGTATCTATCAAAAGAAAAAATAAGGAGTTCCTGTCGGGGCTCAGTGGCTAACGAATCCAACTAGGAACAATGAGGTTGTGGGTTTGATCCCTGGCCTTGCTCAGTGGGTTAAGGATCTGGCATTGCCATGAGCTGTGATGTAGATTGCGGACATGGCTCGGATCCCACGTTGCTGTGGCATAGGCTGGCGGCTACAGCTCCGATTAGACCCCTAGCCTGGGAACCTCCATATGCCACGAGTGCGGCCCTAGAAAATGGCAAAAAGACAAAAAAAAAAAAAAAAAGGAAAAATAATATCTCAAAAAGATATACGTACCCCTGTAGCATTGCAGCATTGTTTATAATAGCCAAGACATGGAAACAACCTAAATGTCCATCAGTGGATGAAAAGGTAAAGACTGGTATACACACTCAATGGGATGTTATTTAGCTATAAAAAATGAAATTTTGTCATCTGCTATAACATGGATGGAACTTTAGGGTACAACGTAAGTGAATAAGTAGATAAAGGAAAATGTTATATGATCTCACATGGAATTTATAAACCATTACCACTAACAAAACCCATATCAAGAGATTACCGATATCTATAGATAGATAGATATCATGACATATATATATCGGTGTTTGCCAGAGTTGGATGGTAGGAGGTGGGTGAGTGTTAAGGGGGTCAAAAGTTAAAAAACTTCTAATTATAAAATAGATCCCTTGGGGTGCAGTGGGTTAAGGATCTGGTATTGTTACTGCAGTGGCTTGAGTTACTGCTGTGGCATGGGTTCAGTCCTTGGCCCAGGAACTTCCACATGTCAATGGTGTGGCCATAAAAAAATTACAAAATGAACAAGCCCTGGGGATGTAATGTTTGGTATGGTGACTGTAGTTATACACTGTACTGCATATTTGAAAGCTGCTAAGAGAGTAGAACTTAAAAATTCTCATCACAAGAAAAAAATTGTAACTATATATGGTTAAGTAGACTTATTGCAGTGGTCATTTTGCAATACATATGAACGTAATATCATAAAGTTACTCTGAAACTAATATAACATTAATATAATGCTGTATGTCTCTCATACCTAAAAAACGGAAAAAAGAGGAGTTCCTGTCATAGTGCAGTGGAAATGAATCTGACTAGGAACCATGAAGATGCAGTTCAATCCCTAGCTTTGCTCAGTGGGTTAAGGATCCGGCATTGCCATGAGCTGTGGTGTAGGTTGCAGACGCGGCTCAGATTCTGTATTGCTGTGGCTGTGACGCAGGCCAGCAGCTGTACCTCCGATTCAACCCCTAGCCTGGGAACCTCCACATGCCACTTGTATGGTCCTAAAAAGCAATAACAATAATAATAAATAAAGAAGGAAAAAAAAAGAGATAATAAAGAAAAACAAAACAGAAAAGACATAAGTTGCAACTGCAGTAATTTGAGAACCAGCCAGTCTTTTTTCTTGGGGGTGGTGTCAGGGAGCTGTGCGCTGGGCAAAGGGACTATATTATTTATTTATTTAAAAGGAAATATAGTTGATTTACAGTATTTTTTTTTTGGTCTTTTTAGGGCCGCACTCGCGGCATATGGAGGTTCCCAGGCTAGGGATCTAATCGGAGCTGAAGCTGCCAGCCTACATCACAGCCACAGCAAAGCCAGATCTGAGCTGTGTCTGTGACCTACATCACAGCTCATGGCAACAATGGATCCTTAACCCAGTGAGTGAGGCCAGGGATGAAACCTGCATCCTTATGGATACTAGTTGGATTTGTTTCCACTGAGCCATGAGGGGAACTCCTAGCGAAAAATTATTTAATAATTTACTTGGATTAGCAAGACCATTATATTTGCTCCTAAATCAGTCATCATTTGAGAAAGAGTTTCTTTAGAGCCCAGAAAATGTCACTTGCCACTAATATATTTCCATTTTTGCTCAGAAATAAAGCAGTATTTAGCAGATGAAAGAAAAAAATAAAGATACTGATTTCATTTCCTTAGGACATATACTCACTCATAAGTGGAACTGTTGGATCATATATTAATTTTTAATTTTTTTTGGTTGTGTCTGTGGCATGTGGAAATTTCTGGGCCCGGGATAGAACCCATGCCACATCATCATCCTGAGCTGCTACAGTGACAATTTCGGGTCCTTGTGCCATAAGTGGGTTATTTTTAACTCTGATTTTTAATTTTTTGAGGAACTTCCATACTGTTTACCATAATGGCTATACTAATTTACATTTCCCTCAGCAGTGTACCAGGGATCGCTTTTCTCTACATCCTTACTTATTACCTTCTGTCTTTGTGATAAAAGCCATTCTAATAGGTTTGAGGTGAAATCTCACTGTGGTTTTGATTCAAATTTCCTTGATGATTAGTGACACTGAGCATCTTTTCGTTTATCTGTTAGCCATTTCAATGCCTTTTTTGAGAAATGTCTATCCAGGCCCTTTGTCTATTTTCATTTTTTTATTTTTTTGCTTTTTTAGGGCTGCACTAGTGGCATATGGAGGTTCCCAGGCTAGGGGTCCAATTGGAGCTATAGCTGCCAGCCTACACCACAGCCACAGCAATGACAGATCTGAGCCGCGTCTGCGGCCTACACCACAGCTCACAGCAACTGCCGGATCCCCAACCCACTAAGTGAGACCAGGGATTGAACCCGCATCCTCATGGATCCTAGTCTGATCCACAACGGGAACTCCTCTTTGTCTATTTTTAAATTGAGTTTTCTTTTCGTTGAATTGCTTGAGTTCCTTTTATTTTCAATATCAGATTATGGTTTGCAAATACTTTCTCCCATTCCAGAGATTCTCTCTTTATTCTGTTGACTGTTTCCTACTAGAAACTACTTTTTAGTTTGATTAAATTCTATTTGTCTATTTTTGCTTCTGTTGTTTGTGCTTTTGGGTCATATCCCCCCACCCCCAACCAAATCAAATTGCGCAGACCAATGTCAAGAAGCTTGTTCCCTATGTTTTCTTCCAGTAGTTTTATAGTTTCAGGTCTTAGATTTAAAATCCATTTTGAGTAGTTTTTTTTTTTTTTTTTTTTCGCAGAGTCTGTAGCATGCAGAAGTTCCTGGGCCTGGGATGGAACCCAAGCCATAGCAGTGACCATGCTGAATCCTTAACTGCTAGGCCACCAGGGAACTGCCTTGAAGTTGATTTTTTTATATTGAGGGAGGTAATGGTCCAATTTCATTTTTCTGCACATAGATAATCAGTTGTCCCAAAATGCTTCACTGAAGAGACTCCTTTCCTCATCTATTCTCTTGGCACCTCTGCTGAAGATCAACTGACCATAAATGCATGGATTTATTTCTGGGCTCTCTTTTCTGTTCCATTAGTACATACATCTCTTTTTATGCCAGTCCTATACTGTTTTATTATATTTTTTAGTATAAAACTATACTACAAATTTTGAAATCAGGTAGTATGATGCCTTCAGCTTTGTTTTTGTTCCTCAAGATTGTTTTGTGTTCTTTTGTAATACCACATGAATTTTAGGATTGTTCCGCTACTTTTGTTGAAAATGTCATTGGAATTTTGATAGGTATTACACTGAATCTGTAGATCACCTTGAGCAACATGGATATTTTAACAACATTAATTCTTACAACTCAAAGATAGAACATATTTCCATTTTCTTGTATCTTTTTAAAATTCTTTATTAATATTTTATGTATTGCAGTGTACAGATCTTAATCTCTTTGGTTAATTGTATTCCCATATGCTTTATTTCATTTGATGCCATCATATATGGGATCCTTTTCTTTTTTTTTTTTTTTTTTCTGTTGGCCATGTCTGTGGCATGTAGAAGTCCCCAGACCAGATGTCAGATCTGTGCCACAGCAGTAACCAGAGCCACAGCAGTGACAATGCCAGATCCTTAACCTGCTAGGCCACCAGGGAAATCCAGGGATCATTTTCTTAATTTCCTTTTCAGATACTTGTTAGTGTATAGATATGCAACTAATTTCTGTAGGCTCATTTTGTATCCTGCACTTTCCAAAATTCATTTATTATTTCTAACAGGATTTTTGTGGTCTTTAAAGATTTTCTTACATAAAGTTATTTACAAAAGAAAGAAAATTTTACTTCTTCCTTTCTGATTTGGATACCTTTTATTTATTCTTGCCAAATTATTCTGGCTAGGACTTCCAGTTGAATAAAAGTGCCAAGAGTGGGCATCCTTGCCTTGTTCCTGATCTCAGAGGAAAAGCTTTCATCTTTTTACCACTGAGTATGATACCACGGAGTATGTCATACATAGCCTTTATTATGTTGAACTACATTCCTTCTATACCTAACTTGATGGGAGTTTTTTTTTTTATCATGAAAGGGTGTTGAATCTTGTCAAATGCTTTCCTGTATCTATTGAGCTGTTTAAATAACTTTTATCCTTCATTTTAAAAAACGTGTTATGTAATATATATAGATTTGCATGTTTAACTATCTTTGCATTCAAGGCATAAACCCCACTCGATCATGCTATATGACCATTTTAATGTGTTGCTAAATTTAGTTTGCCAATATTTATCGAGGATTTATTTTTTTGTTTTGCTTTTTAGGGCTGCACCAACAGCATATGGAAGTTCCCAGGCTAGGGGTCTAATCAGAGCTACAGCTGCTGGCCTATGCCACAGCCATAGCAATGCCAGATCTGAGCTGCATCTGCAACTTGCACCACAGCTCAAGGCAATGCCGGATCCTTAACCCACTGAATGAGACCAGTGATTGAACCTGCAATCTCATGGTTCTTAGTTGGATTCATTTCTGCTGCACCATGATGGGAACTCCCTTGTCAAGGATTTCTGTATCTATGTTTACCAAGGATACTGGATTATAATTTTCTTAGTGTCCTTAATGTGACTTGGGTATAAGGGTGATGCTGGTCTCATAAAATGCATTTAGGAGTGGTTCCTCCTCTTCAGTTTTCAGAAGAGTTTGAGAATCATTCACATTCATTCTTCTTTCACTGGTAGAATTCAACTGTGAAGTAATTACATATTGGACTTTTCTTTTTTGGGAGGTTTCTGATTACTGATTCAGCCTCCTTGTTATTGTTTAGTTTAGATTTTCTCTTCAGTCTTGGTAGGCTGTATGTTTCCAGGGATTTATCCATTCTTCCAGGTTATACAATTCGTTGGCGTATAAGTATATATGGTGGTATTGTAATCTTTTGTTTTTCCTTATCAGTTGTAATGCGTCCTCTTTCACTTAAAACTTTGAGTCTTCTCTCTTTTCTTCTGGGTCTAGCTAAAGGTTTGTCAATTTTGTTTATCTAAAAAACCAGCTCTTAGTGCCATTAATTTTTTTTCTGGTCTCTACTTATTTCTCCTCTAATGTTTGTTATTTCTTTCTTTCTGCTAACTTCAGGTTTAGCCTGCCCTTTTTCTAGTTCTTTGAGGTGGAAAGTTACGTTATTTGAGATTTCTTTTTCTTTTTGGTTTTAGGGCCATACCTGTGGCATATGGAAGTTCCCAGGCTAGGAGTCAAATCCGAGCTGCAGCCGACAGCCTATGCCACAGTCATGGCAACGTGGGATCCAAGCCATGTCTGTGACCTACATCGCAGCTCAAGGCCACGCTTGATCCTTAACCCACTGAGTGAGACCAGGGATTGAACCCGTATCCTCATGTTTACTGATCCACAGTGGGAACTCCCCTCCCCACCATTTTCTTTTCTTAATGTAGGCATTTATGGCTATAAATTTATCTCCTGGAATTGCTTTTGCTTCATCCCATAAGTTTGGGTATGTTGTATTTCCATTGTCATGTCTCAAGATACTTTTGGCTTCCCCTTTTAATTCTTCTTTGACTAATTGGTTGTTCAGGAGTGTTTTACACTTACCATACATTTGTGAATTTCCCTGTTATTGATTATTGTTGTGATCAGAAAATATACTTGACATAACTCAATCTTTCAAAATTTAGTAAGAGTTGTTTTGTAGCCTTTGTGATCTTGGGGAAAGTTCCATGTACACCTGAAAGTAATCTGTACCTTGTTTCCATTGGATGGAATGATCTGTATATGTCTGTTAGTTCCACTTGGTCTAATGTGTTGTTCAAGGCCAATATTTCCTTCGTTGATTTTCTGTCTGTATGATCCATTAATGAAAGTGGGGTATTAACCCTACTATTATCATAGTGCTATTTCTCCATTTGAGTCTGATAATAATTGTTCTTATATGATGGATACATATAAATATTTATGTTATATCCTCTGTTGGACTGATCTTTATCATTCTGCAATATCCTTCTTTTTCTCTTATTAGTCTTTATTTTAAAGTCTTTTGTCTGACATAAATATAGCTAACTCAACTTTTGTTTCCGTTTGCATGGAATGTCCTTTCCTATCCCTCTACTTTTAGGGTATGTGTGTCCTTAAACCTAAAATAAGTCTCTTGCAGGCAGCATATTGTGAAATCTTGTTTTTAGTCATTTAGCCACTGCATTTTTTGATTGGTGAATTTGATCCATGTAAAGTAATTTAAAGTCATTTTTTATAGGTAAGGACTGTTGACTACTTTGTAGTTCTATTGTCCCTCCTTTATTGTTGTCTTCCTTTTTCATTGGATGATTCCTTGTTTTTTTTTGTAGTGATGTACTTTGATTCCTTTATCTTTTATGTATCTACTACAGGCTTCTTATTTGTGGTTACCATGAGGCTTACACGAAACATCTTATAGTTATAAAAATGTACGTAAAGTTGACAACAGCTTAAATTTGATTACATACAAAACCTCTATGCTTTAACTTTTCCTCTCATCACATTTTATGTTATTGATGTCCTATACATTTTGTATTCAGTGTAAAATTATTGTAACTATAGTTAAATACTTTGGTCTTTTAACTTTTATAGCAGAGTTAAAAGTGATTTATTCACCATCATTACAGTATTAAAATATCCTAAACTTGGCTATATTCTTACCTTTACAATGAGTTTTATAATTCCATGCGTTTTTATATTAGCTGGCATCCTTTCAAGTTGAAGAACTCTCTAGCATTTCTTGTAAGGCAGGTCTAGTGAGGATGAACTCCCACAGATTTTTCTTTTCTGGTAAACTTTTTATCTCTTCTTTATTTCTGAAGTATAAAAATACTATACCTTATCAAGTATAGTATTTCTGGTTGATAAGCTTTTTAATTTCAGCAATTTGAATATATCATGCCACTCTTTCCTGGTCTGCAAAGTGTATGCTAAGAAATACACCGCTGGGCTTATAAGAGCTCCTTTGTATATGATGAGTTGGTTTTCTCTTGCTGACTTCAAAACTGTTTTTGACTTCTGAGAATTTGATTATAATGTGCCATGGTGAAGATCTCTCTTTTTGGTAATTTTTTTTTTTTTTTTGTCTATTTGCCTTATCTAGGGCCACACCCGCGGCATATGGAGGTTCCCAGGCTAGGGGTCTGTAGCCGCCGGCCTTCACCACAGCCACAGCAACACAGGATCCAAGCCGCGTCTGCAACCCACAACACAGATCATGGCAACGCCAGATCCTTAACCCACTGAGCAATGCCAGAGATCGAACCCACAACCTCATGGTTCCTAGTCAGATTCGTTAACCACTGAGCCATGACGGGAACTCCTGAAGATCTCCCTTTTTAAAAAAATAAATTTTATTGGAGTATAATTGACTTACAAAGTTGTGTTAGTTTTAGGTGTACAGAAAAGCAAATCAGGTATCTATCTATCCATCCCTTTTCAGATTCTTTTCCCATATAAGTTCTTCCACAGTATTGAGTAGGTGACCCTGTGCTATATAGTGGGTCCTTGTTACCTATCCATTTTATATATAATAATGTGCATATGTCAGTCCCAGCCCTCTAATTTATTCCACCTCTGACCCATGTTTACCCTTTGATAACAATTTGGTTTCAAAATCTGAGTCTGTTGCTGTTTTCTAAGTTCCTTTTTTTTTTTTTTTTTTTTGCTTTTTAGGGCCACACCCACAGCACATGGAAGTTCCCAGGCTAGGGATCAAATCATAGCTACAGCTGCCAGCCTACACCACAGTCACAGCAATGCGGTATCTGAGCTGTGTCTGTGACCTATGTCATAGCTCATGGCAGTGCTGGATCTTTAACCTAATGAGTAAGGCCAGGGATCAAACCCACATCCTCATGGACACTAGTCGGATTTGTTTCTGCTGTGCCACAACAGGAACTCCTGTAGGTTCTTTTTTTATCATATTTCATTAGACTCCACATATTAGTGATCTCATTTTATAGTTGACTTTCTCTGTCTGACTTACTTCACTTAGTATACTAATTTTTAGGTCCACCCATGTTACTGCAAATGGCATTATTTTATTCTTTTTATGGGTAAGTAATATTCCCATTGTATAATCACATCACATGTGAAGATCTCTTTATATTTTATCTGTTTGGGGTACCTCGGAGTCCATGGATCTGGATGTTCAGTTCCCTCTCCAGAGTAGGTAAGTTTTCTGTCATTATTTCTTTAAGTAACTTTTTTCCCCTTTTATCTTTCTCTGCTTCTTCTGCAACTCCCATAATACATATATTGTTTATTTTCATGGTCTTCTGTTAAGTCCTAGAGGCTTTTTGTTCTCCTTTTCATTCTTTTTTCTCTGACTGGATAATTTCAATTGACCCGATTTCATGCTCATACTTTTGTTTGATTGGGTCTGTTGAAGCTTCTATGGAATTTTTCAGGGCAGTAATTTTGTTCCTTGGTTTCAGAATTTCTTTTTGGTTCATTTTTATGGTTTCTATCTCTTTGTTGAACATCTCACTTTCTTATGTAATTCCTTGATTTTGCTTAGCTGTGTTCTTTTGCAGTTCAATGAGATCTTTTAAGTTACTTTGCATTCTTTCTCAGGCAATTCGCAGATCTCAGTTTCTTTAGGGTCAGTTGTTTGTGTTTTATTGTGTTCCTTTGATGATGTCATGTTTCCTGGATTATTTCTGATTCTTGTGGCATTGCATTGGTGTTTCTTCATCTGAAGAAGCAGGCATCTATTTCAGTCTTTACAGACAGGCTTTAGAAGGGAAAGCCTTTCACTAGTATGCCTTTCCATTCTGGACAGGTTGTCTGGTGGGGGTCTGTGAGTGGCTTCGCTGCTGGAGTACTCAGATAGTACTCAGTCAGCAAGTAAGTGGGCCTGTGCCTGGGTCCAGAGGGGCTGACCTAGTAATAGGAGGGTCTTGAGCCTGATTCTGTAGGTACTGACCTAGTGCTATGATGGGCTGTGGAACCTGAAACCTGGATCCTAGGTTTATAGTGGCTGGCCAATGCTGAAGTCTGCTGGAGTTTGCTAGAACCTGGGTTTCCAGGGGTTGATTTGGCACTGGAGTGAGCATAGGGCCACAGGGGCTATTTTGTGCTGACTGAATCTAGAGGATGGGTCTGCAGCTTCCTACCTGGAGTCTGAGTTTACAGGGGCTGGGCTTGTGCTGGCGTATGCCTGGAACTTGAATTTGGTGTGAATACGGAGCCTGGGTCCAAGGGGGCTAATCTTGTGCTGAGATGGTCCCAAAGGCTGGGTCTGTTGGTGTTGACCTAGCATCGGTGTTCACTGGGGTAGGCCTGGTGCTTGGACCTACATCCAAGATAGGTACTCACTTTACTTTCCTTTTCTCATGGGGAAGGTGTATTTGTGCTGGGCTGCCTCGGCTTAGGGCATTGGGCCATGTAAAATTTTCCTTTCTACTCTCTTCAATGTATCATTTTTATTATTTCTGTGTTCCACCCAGGTACTGCAACCTGTCACCTGGAATCCTTAGGTCTTGTGAAGGTATTTCTGTTCATGGATACTTGTTCTAATTGATGTTTTCACTAGAGGATGAGCAATGGAAACTTATATTCACCATCTGGTTGACATCACTCTCTTATGGGTGAATTTTAAAATAATCATATAAACTTTATATTTCAAGTTATGTTGGACTTTTTGAACTGGTTCTATAATTTTCATATCTTGGCTCTGTATTATATTGCTTCATTTTTTGGAGGGTTCTTTTTGGGATGTTTGCCTAGCTTTATCTTCTGAACATTTTCTTCCCCTTGCTATCATAATTTTGAATTTCCAGAGTTCTTTTTTGGTTCTGTGAATGTTCCTATTATAAAAAAAGTACAATTTGTTCATAATCTGTGAATTTCTTATCTCTGAGGATGCTAGTAACAGTGTCTTTGTTGTTTTTGCTGAAGGTTTCTTTTCCCTGAAATTCTGTTTCATCCAAGTTATTTTCCTGCTATTCTATTTGTTTGGTCTCTATCGTTCATGTAAGAAGCTTTACTTAGGAATTTAGTGATCCTTTGTTTTCTGTTCATATTTCAGAGTACATGCTAAAGAGCTGACTGGAAATTCTGGCTTATAAGTTTGTTGACTCTGAGCTTTAATGTAAAATGATCTGTCTGGGTTCTTTCCTTGGGGATGACCCAGTGTCAAATTTTCAGGTCTTTATTCTTGAGCTGGCCAGATTCTCCAGAAAAGCATCTTTTAGTCTCCTGCCTAGAGGTTCAGGACAGGATGCCAGGACTTTGAAAGCTGAGTGAGGAATGAAGACTGGACATCACAGCTAGGTCATTTATTAGGTGTACACTCTCTCAGAGCATCTGTTTCCTCAAGTGTAAAGTGGGGACACTGAGAACTAACCTCAATAGTGACACGAAGATTAAATAAGCCATTACACATGAAATATTTTTTACCTGGTAAAGAATACAGCCTCAATAATATGTTAGGTGTTAGGCAGAAGAAAGGAGTCATGCAAGGTATAAAAGAGGTACGAAAGAAAGCTTTTGATTCAAAAACCTCTTTTGGCAGTATTTCTGCAAACTGAGATCCAGTTAAGTATTTCAAGATATGAAAGGTTGATCTGAAGGGTTGTACTTTGGGTAATGATGAACTTAGTGTTTTGGATTAACCCTCTCACTGAGAAGACATGGAGTAAAAATCCTTTTTGAAAGTATTGGGCTATTAACAGGGCAGTGAAGAATTATGGCATCCAGATGTAGGAGTAAATTCACAAAGAAGGAACCTAGCGTTCCCACCTTTCTCTTGGGGCACCTGCTGATTTTGGAAGAGTGCCCTGAGAGGTTGAGAAGCTGAGCTTTGACTTGCTAGTATTTTGTCAATAATTTTTTGGATCTATTTTCATGAGGGATGTTGGTCTGTCATTTTATTTTCTTGTCTGGTTTTGGTATCAAGGTAATGCTGGTTTCATAAAATGAGTTGGGAATTGTCTCCCCCTTTTCTATACTCTGGAAGAAGTGGTGAAGAATTTGATATTTCTTCTCTTCAGAAGATTGGAAGAATACAACAGTGAAATTATCTGGGCTGAGAGATTTTTTTTTCTTCCTTTTTTTTTTTTTGTCTTTTTGCCTTTTCAAGGGACTTACCCTTGGCAAATGAAGGTTCCCAGGCTAGCGGTCTAATCAGAGCTGTAGCTGACACCACAGCAATGCGGGATCTGAGCCACATCTGCAACCTACACCACAGCTCACAGCAATGCTGGATTCTTAACCCACTGAGCAAGGCCAGGGATCAAGCCCGAAACCACATGGTTCCTAGTCGGATTTGTTAACTGCTGAGCCATGAGAGGAACTCCTAGGCTGAGAGATTTCTTTTTCAGAAAGTTTACAACTATGAATTTGATTTTATTTAACAGATAAAAGACTATTTAGGTAATATATTTCTTCTTGGACAAGCTTTGTTAAATTGTGACTTTAAAGGAATTGGTCCATTTCATTTAAGTCATCACATTTATGTATATGTTATTTGTAGTATTCTTTTGTCTTTTGAATATATAATTTCTTTTGAGTACATACTTTTGGACCCAAGGATTACTTAGAATTGTGCTATTTAATTTCCAAGTGTGTAGAAACCTCTGGTCACCTTTCTCTTATTGGTTTTTACTTTAAATCTTTTATGATCAGAGAATATACTTTGTATAATTTCAATCTTTTTTTTTTTTGGTCTTTTTAGGGCTGTACCCATGGCACATGGAAGTTCCCAGGCTAGGGGTCAAATCAGAGCTGTAGCTGCCAGCCTACACCACAACCACAGCAACATGGGGTCTGAGACGCGTCTGCAACCTATACCACAGCTCACGGCAACGCGGATCCTTAACCCGCTGAACGAGGCCAGGGATCAAACCCACAACCTCATGGTTTCTAGTCGGATTTGTTTCCACTGCGCCACGACAGGAACTCCTATTTCTCTCTTGCTCTTTAAGTCTAAAATATGTCTCATGTAGACAGCAGAGAATTGTACCTGAAAAATGTGGCTTTTTGGATCTAGTCTGAAAATCTTTTTTTCCATGGCATGCAGAAGTTCCCAGACAGGGAATGAACTTGTACCACAGCAATGACAATGCCAGATCCTTAACTTTCTAGGCCACCAGGAAACTCCTCTCTTTTGATGGAATGATTAATCCAATGACACTCAATGTTATTATTGTTATTCATGGACTTAGGTCTGCCACTTTACTTTTTGTTTTTTATGTGTCTTGGGAGTTTTTCCTCTATTTTTTCTGTATTGGTCTCCTTGACGTTAAGTGAATATTTTCTGAGTGGAACACTTAAACTCCTTTAATGTTTTTTTTTTCCACTACATGTTTCTGAGTTAATTTCCTACTGGTTGCTCTATGGCTTACTATATACATTTTATCGTCTTGGAATTACTTCAGATATATACTTACTTTTAATGAGATAGTGAAATGCTACTCCTATATGACTATTCTCTCTTCCCTCTTTTTGTGCTGTTATTTTATGTATATATTTAAAACATTTTTTTTTTTTTTTTGGGCTGCAACTGTGGCGTATGGAAGTTCCCAGGCTGAGCTGAATTGGAGCTACAGCTGCCAGTCTATGCCACAGCCACACTAATGAGGGATCTGAGCTGTGTCTGCAACCTACACCACAGCTCATGGCAATGCTGGATCCTTAACTCACTGAGCGACGCCAGGGATCGAACCTGCAACCTCATTGATCCTAGTAGGGTTCATTAGCCTATGAGCCACAAAGGGAATTCCCTATAAAACATCATTATACACTAACGATACAATTGCTCTAATTACTACTGAATATAATAATATTATATTCACTGTTCTTTTAAAGAACCTGAGAGAAAAAAGGAAAGCAACTGTATATTCATGTTTATTACATTAACTTTCTTTATTGTCATTTCTAGTTCTATTTATTTGTTCCTATGGGATAATGGAAGGAAAAGATGGGAGGTATTTGAGGAGAGCTCTTCATAATTAAGTAAATGTTAAAGAGAAAAGACTGAAATTGAGAGGATTAACAAAACACCAAAAAAGCAAGAAATGGAAAAATGAACAGTCTTTAAGTCTTTGGAAATTTTGATAATTAAAACCACCTAAACATTCAAAATAATGGATTGATGATAAATGGTAAACATGCATACCTACTGGCATAGAAATATATTGTTACGTGAAAAAGTGTGTCACAAAACTGTATAGTATACCATTTAGTATACTAAGTCATTTGGTGCAGAAGAGAAAGAGGGAGGTGGGGGTGGAGTGAAAGCTGGGGATGGAGGGTAATGGGGAGGAGGGAGGAAGAAGGATGAGGAGGAGGTGGCAGGACATATACCAAAATGTTAACTGTGGGTCATGAAATTATGAATGAATTTTATATTAAGGTTTTCAAATGTGTGCATTTAAAAATTTTCATACTTAGTATGTATTTGTGATAAAACAATAAACTTAAAAGACTGATCCAGCAGAAATGAACAAAAGATATGAAAAAGCAAGTCATCTAAAATAAAATAAGAATGTGAAGGGCAGCAAGATGGCGGAGGAGTAAGAGGTCACGCTCACCCTCTCCCACAAACACATCAAAAAACACATCTAAATATAAAACAACTTGGACAAAACATCATCTGAATGCTGATTAATTTAAACCTCCAAAAACTGCAAGAAACTCTTGAAATAACTGGGTAGAACAACAGAAAAAAAAAAGGGAGAGAGAGAAAAGGAATCAGGACGGCACCCAGCACCCCATGGAGGGATCTGTGAAAAAGAAAAGGAACCCACATCCTGGGAAGCCACCTAACCGACGATCAGTAGAGCTAAAGGGACCTCAAAGCCTGAGAAAAACGCAGCAGCTGGACTGAGAATGGAAAAGCGGAGTTAGAGACTCACACAGATGAACTGAATACCGGCACAGACACCACAGCCTGAGGCACTGGGCAGTGCCTGGGAGCTGAGACATAGGCTCCTGAAGTTAGTCCCTGGGAGAGGGCTGAGGTTGGTGGCGGTTGTGGAGATAGGCTAGGGAACAGTGCACAGGAGGGAGGGCGATACTCTATGGACTGTGCAGTGTAAAGCCAGGACAGAGGGAACTGGGGAAGTCTGGTCCCACAGGGGAGGCAAGACTCCATTGTCGGGGAGGAGGGGCTGACTGCCATAGGAAGCACCTTGATCTAGTGTGGAGGGTGGGGCGATGGAGCCCGTGCCACAGAGACAGCAGTGGCAGTGGGGAAGAGCCAGTGGAGGCAGCAGCGGTGGCAGTGGGGGTGGAGCCCAGGCCTTGAAGCCTGTGGAGTCAGCACTGATGGTTGGGCAGAGCCCTGTGCCAGGTCGTGGAGCCAGGAGCCCACGCCAACCAGCATTGGCGGTGGGGGGGGGGCAGGGCCCTGTGCCAGTCCACGGAGCTAGAAGTCTGTGCCAGACCACAGAGTTAGCCTCTCTGGTGGGTGGAGCCCTGTGCTACCACAGGGAGCCAGCACTGGCAGAGGGACGGAGCCAGCACCAGCCCCACAGAGACAGCCTCTGCAGGGGGGCGGAGCACTGCGCCAGCCGACGGAGCCAGGAGCCCGTGTCAACCCATGAGCAAGCATCAGCGGAGGGGCGGGGCCAATGCCAGCCTCTGACAGGTACCCCTGTGGTTCCAATCACCTCAAAGAGGACTCTGCAATCAAACACTAGCTGTTGTGGCTCTCACTCCCTTGGGAAATCATACTTGCGGCTGCTGCTACTGCCAGTTGCTCTGGACACCTGCTAGATCTGCCTAGAGCTCATGACCACTTCCCAGGGCCTGGAAACTATGAGTAGTCAGCACTACCTTCCTGCAATTGAGAGCCCAGAGAATAGGCACCAACTGTTGACCTTAGCCATTTCTTCATTCTCCCAGAGAACACTCAGAGTACCACTGAGATAAAGGCCTGCTCACTCCAAAGAAAAAGATATCAAATATTCAAACTCCCACACCAAAAATAAATAGTAACCCCACCAAAAAAATACAAAGGGGTGCTCCTGCCTAGAAGTAGCCTTACAAGACTACAGCGTGGCTTCCCCAAACTCACAGAAAAAGAAAACCACAAACAAGATGAAGAAGCTCAAAAAATATTCCCAGTTAAAAGAACAGGACAAGTCATTTAAAGCAGCCGACAATGAAACAGACCTCTGCAGTCTGACAGAAACGGAGTTCAGAAGGGAGGTAATGAAAATACTTAAAGAATTAAGGCTGAAGATCCAGGAATTAAGAGAAGATGCAAACAGCAATGCAGATTCCCTTAAAAAGGAACTAGAAAACATAAGGAGGAGCCAATAAAAGCTAGAAAACTCATTTGCAGAGATGCAAACTGAGCTAAAGGCAATAAAGAACAGTTTGAATAATGCTGAGGAAAGAGTTAGTGATGTAGAAGATAGAATAATGGAAATCATGCAATCAGGACAGCAGACAGAAAATCAAATGAAAAAAATGAAAGCAATATAAGAGATCTATGGGATAATATAAAGCGTCCCAATTTATGCATAATAGGAATTCCAGAAGGAGTAGAAAAAGAGCATTGAAAAAATAGTTGAAGAAATTATGTCTGAAAACTTTCCAAATCTGAAGGAATCTGACATCAAGATACAGGACGCACAGAGGGCCCCAAACAAGCTGAACCCAAAAAGACCCACACCAAGGCATATTATATTACAAATGGCAAGAATTAAAGATAAAGAGAGGATCCTAAAGGCAGCAAGAGAAAAGCAAAGCGTTAATTATAAGGGATCCCCCATAAGGCTGTCAGCTGATTTCTCTACAGAAACATTACAGGATAGAAGGGAATGGCAAGATATATTTAAAGTGCTGAAAGGAGAAGGTCTGCAACCTAGAATACTCTATCCAACAAGAATATAATTTAAAATAGAAGGGATATAAAGAATTTCCCCAACAAACAAAAGCTAAAAGAGTACAGCAATACTAAACCCTGTCTAAAAGAAATGCTGAAAAGGTTCGTATTAAAAAAAAAAGAAAGAAAGAAAAGTAAAAAGTAAGAATTAGAATGGAGGAAACCACAATTGGAAAGCAATCATTCAAATAAGCCAGCATACAGAAAAAAACAAAAAAACAAAAAACAAACAAACAAATAAGCCAGCATACAGATCTATACATGAAGATGCTAAAATAATTAAATTAAATTAAATTACAAAAAAAGAGACAACAACCTCATACACTGTGGGGAGGGAAAATAGGAAAACATAGACTATTTATTTTTTTCTGTTTTTTTTAACTTAAAAAAACTTTTTTTAATTCTTTTTTTTATTTTCTTTTCTTCTTAATGATGAGTTTAAGCCTATATGGTTATCAGGCCACAGCAAGCAGATATAAGAAGGTGTTAACATACTTAAAAAACAGGGCAACCATAAACCAAAATGGGACATCTAATCCACAAATACTGAAAAGAAAAGAACCTAAGTATAAAATAATTGGAACCTATCCATCCAAAAAAAGAAAAGAGAAACATAGAATCAACTGGAAACGAGATCTAAAATGGCAATAAATGCATATCTATCAATAATC
>PVHT021183691.1:4006568-4064807 GCA_004024745.2 Catagonus wagneri | reverse complement strand
TAGACTTTAAGGTGAAAGCCATCAAGAAAGACAAAGAAGGACATTACTTAAAGGTTCAAGGATCCATTCAAGAAAAGGATATTACAATTGTCAATATACATGCCCCTCACAGAGAAGCACCCAAGTACCTACAACAAGTACTATCAGACATAAAAGAAGAAATAGATGGCAATACAATAATTGTAGGAGACTTTAACACTCCACTCACATCAATGGACAGATCCTCTAGGTAGAAAATCAGTAAGGCAACAGAGATCCTAAATGACACAACAGAAAAGTTAGACCTAACTGACATTTTCAGGACATTACATCCAAAAAATCAGAATATACATTCTTCTCAAGTGCACATGGAACATTCTCAAGGATAGATCACATACTGGGGCACAGAGCTAACCTCAACAAATTTAAGAGTATAGAAGTTATTTCAAGTATCTTCTCTGACCACAAAGGCATGAAACTATAAATCAACCACAGGAAAGGAAATGAGAAAAAACATACTACATGGAGACTAAACAACATGCTACTAAAAAATGAATGGGTCAATGAGAAAATAAAGAAAGAAATAAAAAAGTACCTTGAGACAAATGAGAATGAAGACAGAACAACTCCAATCTATGGGATGCTGCAAAAGCAGCGCTCAGAGGGAAGTTCATAGCATTATAGACCTTCCTCAAAAAAGAAGAAAAATCTCAGATCGACAACCTAACCCATCACCTAAATGGATTAGAAAAAGAAGAACTAAAACACCCTAAAGTCAGCAGAAGGAAGGAAATCATTAAGGTCAGAGAGGAAATCAATAAAATAGAGATTCAAAAAACAAAAGAAAAAATCAATAAATCCAAGAGCTGGTTCTTTGAAAAGGTAAACAAGATTGACAAACCTCTGGCGAGACTCACCAAGAAGAGGAGAGAAAAAACCCAAATAAACAAAATAATAAATGACAAAGGAGAAATCACAACGGATACTACAGAAATACAAAAAACCATGAGAAAATACTATGAACAATTGTATGCCAACAAACTGGATAACCTAGAAGGAATGGACAACCTTTTAGAGACTTACACCCTCCCAAAACTGAATCAAGAAGAAATAAATCAACTGAACAGACCAATCACTAGAAATGAAATTGAGTATGTCAACAAAACACTTCCTACAAATAAAAGTCCAGGAACAGATGGCTTCACAGGTGAATTCTACCAAACATACAAAGAGGAACTCATACCCATCCTCCTTAAGCTTTTCCAAACGGTTGAAGAAGAAGGAACACTCCCAAAGACATTCTATGATGCCAACATCACCTTAATTCCAAAACCAGACAAAGGCACCACAAGAAAAGAGATCTACAGGCCAATATCTTTGATGAATATAGATGCAAAAATTCTCAACAAAATTTTAGCCAACCGAATCCAACAGCATATCAAAAAGATCATACACCATGATCAGGTGGGATTCATCCCAGGTGCACAAGGATGGTTCAACGTATGCAAATCAATCAACGTCATACACCACATTAACATAGAAAAGTCAAAAACCACATGATCATCTCAACAGATGCAGAAAAAGCATTTCACAAAATCCAACATCCATTCATGATCAAAACTCTTATCAAAGTGGGAATACAGGGAACATTCCTTAACATAATAAAGGCCATATATGAAAAACCCATGGCAAATATAATACTCAATGGAGAAAAGCTGAAAGCCTTCCCACTAAAATCTGGAACAAGACAAGGATGCCCACTCTCTCCACTATTATTCAACATAGTATTGGAAATCCTAGCTACAGCAATCAGACAAGAGAAATAAAAGGCATCGAAATAGGAAAAGAAGAGGTAAAACTATCACTGTATACAGATGACAAGATACTATATATAGAAAACCTCAAAGACTCAACCCCAAAATTACTTGAACTGATCAACAAATTCAGCAAAGTAGCAGGATATTAGGTTAACCTTCAGAAATCAATCACATTTCTGTACACTAACGATGAAATATTAGAAAAAGAATACCAAAATATTTTACCTCTTAAAACAGCACCCCAAAAAATCAAATACCTGGGAATAAACCTGACCAAGGAGGTGAAAGACTTATATGCAGAAAACTACAAAACATTAATCAAGGAGATCAAAGAAGATACAAAGAAATGGAAAGATATTCCATGCTCATGGGCTAGAAAAATTAACATTGTAAAAATGGCGATACTACCCAAAGCAATCTACAGATTCCATGCGATCCCTATCAAATTACCCATGACATTCTTCACAGAACTAGAACAAACAACCCAAAAATTTATATGGAACTACGAAAGACCCAGAATTGCCAAAGCAATCCTGAGGAACAAAAACCAAGCAGGAGGCATAACTCTCCCAGACTTCAGGCAATATTACAGGGCCACAGTAATCAAGACAGCGTGGTACTGGTACCAAAACATACATACGGACCAATGGAACAGAATAGAGAACCTAGAAATAAATCCAGATGCCTATGGTCAATTGATCTTTGACAAAGGAGGCAAGAACATAAAATGGGAAAAAGAGAGTCTTTTCAGCAAGTATTGCTGGGAAACTTGGACAGCTGCATGCAAATCAATCAAGCTAGAACACACTCTCACACCATGCACAAAAATAAACTCTAAATGGTTTAAAGACTTAAATATAGGGCAAGACACCATTAAAGTCCTGGAAGAAAACATTGGCAAGACACTCTCCGACATCAACCTTACAAATGTTTTCTCAGGTCAATCTCCCAAAGCAACAGAAATCAAAGCAAAGATAAAGCAATGGGACCTAATCAAGCTGACAAGCTTTTGCACAGCAAAGGAAACCAAAAAGAAAACTAAAAGACAACTTGCAGAATGGGACAAAATTGTTTCAAATGATGCAACTGACAAGGGCTTAATTTCTAAAATATACAAACAACTGATGCAGCGCAATTGCAAAAAAGCCAACAACCCCATTGAAAAATGGGCAAAGGACCTGAATAGACATTTCTCCAAAGAAGGTATACAGATGGCCAACAAGCACATGAAAAAATGCTCAGCATCACTGATGATTAGAGAAATGCAAATCAAAACTACCATGAAGTACCACCTCACACCAGTCAGTTTGGCCATCACTAACGAGTCCACAAATGACAATTGCTGGAGTGGGTGTGGAGTAAAGGGAACTCTCCTATACTGTTGGTGGGAATGTAAGCCAGTACAACCACTATAGGAAACAGTATGGAGGTACCTTAGAAAACTCTACATAGAACTACCATATGACCCAGCAATACCACTCTTGGGCATATATCCAGACAAAAATTTCCTGGAAAAATACACTTGCATAACACATGTTCATTGCAGCACTATTCACAATAGCCAAGACATGGAAACAACCCAAATGTCCATTGGCAGATAATTGGATTAGGAAGATGTGGTATATATACACAATGGAATACTATTCAGCCATAAAAAAGGATAAAACAATGTCATTTGCAGCAACATGGATGGAATTAGAGACCCTCATACGGAGTGAAGCAAGTCAGAAGGAGAAGGACAGATGCCATATTATATCTCTTATAACTGGAGTCTAATATACTGCACAAATGAACCTCTCAACAGAAAAGAAAATCGCGAACTTGAGGAATAGACTTGTGGTTGCCAAGGGGGTGGGGGAGGGGGTGGGAGGGAATGGGGTTAATTAGTGCTTCTGTGATGGAAAAGCAAGGAGATCCAGTTGTATAGCACAGGGAACTACGTCTAATCACATGTGACAAATCCATATATGCACGTGTAACCGGGTCACCACACAGTGCAGTTGGAAAATGTGACAGAAATCTGTAAACCAGCTATAATGCATAAAACAAAAAATCAGCTTTAATAAAAAAGATAAAATAAGAACGGTCAAAAATGTATAAAAAAATTTAGCTTCTCTAGTAATCAAAGAAATGCAAAATAAGATAATACTGAATTTTTTAAGAGGAAATTGCCTAGTGTTAATAAGGGTTATAGGAAATATGTTTAATACCTTATTGATAAAGGTATAGAAATACAGTTTTTCTGAAAATCAATTTAATAATTTTTATAAACGCCCTTAAACATGTCTATACCCTCTAACCTGGAAATTCCATTTTTGCAGAATTTATTTTAAGGAAAAAATAGTGGATGTTACAACTACTTAGCTAAAACTACTGGAGGATATTCTGGAAAGAAAATTCCATAGGATTAAATGTAGGATTCAATCTTACGGAATTAACCAATCTAAATGTCCAAAGGGTATGTAAGTATTTATATGAAGAAGACTGTACAACACATACTGACTTTTCATGGTGTCTTTTTCTGAGTGTTAGAATTATCAGTATTGAAATTAATTTTCTTCTGCTTTATCAATGTTTTCTAAGTTGTCTATAATGAACATAAATTACTATCTTTGAAATGAACAAAGTTATTTAAAATAATATAACATGCTCCCCATGAAATAGCTTGGTTTTATTTCTATTTCAGTGATTCCCAAACTACATATCCAACTAGACAATGTCTATGAACTAACATGCAGACAGGTGAGCGAGTGGTATCAGCAAGCAGCATCGGGGACTGTAGCCTCTTCCTCTCTGGGTACTGAGCATAAGCTAGGTGCAGGGCACTGTGCTATAGATGTGTAAGAAATAGGTGCATAGGGTATGCCAAGGAAAGGGAGAGGTGATTTGAACTGGGGGATGAGGGTGTGTTCTCATATACCAGTCACCTACAAATTTGTCTTCTTTCCTCTCCCATTTACTACTGAACTTTCTAGTTCCAAGCTCATGAAACAACTAAAGTCCACAGTATCTAAAACCATATTCCTTATAAATGCTTACTAGTCCTACTGATCCTTCAGGGGCAGCTCACATGCCCCTTCACCTTTGTTTCTGGAGGTAAGAGAACTTCTCTTAATACACTGTGACTAGGGATTCAGACTGAGAGGGCAGAGGCTACATCTAACCCGTCTTGGTGTCCCAGTTGAGCTGCCATTCACTAGGTTTACTTCGTGAATTTTTCAAGCTTTGTTCATGTTTAACATCTTGGCAAAGGAAACTTATAAGTCATACCTGGTGGGGTTCCTTTTATCTTCTTCAGAGATGAGAAACCATACAAAATCTGCATAGCTCATTCTTCCCTCCTTCTGTACTGTTTTTCCCCTGAAGAAAAAACATGATTAAAAAAATTTCCTGAGCAATTACTCCTATAAATTTGCTAGGATGATGGAATAAGAAATAAAGTAACATCTTTTTTTGGAAATTAAGTAAAAAAGAATTAGAATGCTGGAAACCTCACAAAGGGCAACTCTTTCACTGCTTATCTTATTAAATGACTAGAGGATGAAATCAGAAAACATCTGCAGGAGTTCCCACTCAGTGGTAACGAACCCGACTAGTATCCATTAGGACATGGGTTCAATCCCTGGCCTCACTCAGTGGGTTAAAGATCTGTTGTTGCTGTGAGCTGCAGTGTAGGTCCCAGTTGCAGCTTGGATTTGGCATTGCTGTGGCTGTGGCATAGACTGCAGCTGCAGCTCTGATGTGACCCCTAAGCTGGGCACTTTCATATGCCTGGGGTGTGGCCCTAAAAAGAGAGAGAGAGAAAAAAAAAGGAAAAAAGAAAACATCTGTAGATATGAAGAAAGAAAACTGGTTTCAAATTTGAATACAAATTATCACTAGATCAAATACTATAACCTGTATTTAGATAAAGGTCTAATGCTCGTATATTAAAGAATTACTACCATCTTGTATGACGCCACCACTGTATATTCTGTAGAATATTATCTGACATACAGCACTGTCAAATTATGCAGGAAGCCTCACTAAAATGAGACTGTTAAAGTATTACTGGTAGTTCATTTTTAAACTCAGATACTTTTTCTTACCTTGTTACTGCCCCAGAGAATATCCTTTCAATAATCCTGTTTGATGAAGCTAAACATAAAAAAAAGTACAAAGCTAGTTAAAACATGCTCCAAAAGGCAATATTTTTGGCAAATTTATTCTCAGTAGCCACAAGCTAAAACTTAATAATTTTCCACAATGGAAATATGTGTAGTTACATTTTTACTTATGTATAATTTATATTTTGTGAAAGTAAGAATTTGAGATGGCTTACACTATCATTCAATCAACTGAAAACTAAGACAAAAATATACAAAACTTGTATTGACCTTCTTATTCAATAAGACAACCTTTTCTCTAAAACAGGTAAGATTTTATCCAAGCATTAAATTCAAAGGGGAACCACTTGTTGGCTCCTAATATAAGGTATGTGAGTAAAATAATAGAGAATGCTTTTAGGTAGAATTTTATAAAAGATACCAAAACATACCACAAGTAATTTTCTTATATTCTCATGCTAAAAAAGTCCAGGATATAACATGATATAATGTACAATTTTAAAATAAATTCCATCAGTAAGTTTCATTCATAGAGACAATTATATCTCAAGATAGTACATTGCTTTTGATGATAGAGCCTAGAGAATCTATATCCGTGTATCTCATTGTGAGTGCAAAAAAAAAAAGAGATGCCAATGGATCTCAGACCTAGAGATGTGGTGAGGACAGGAATCTGTTCTCTTAACAAGTACCCGGGGCAGTGGCATGCACACTAAAATTTCAGAACCAGTTATGAGGTCATTAGCGAGTTAGCAGCTACCAGCATCTAACTCTTCTGCATAGAGTTAGGTATAGTCAACATAAGGGTTAATTAGTTTGGCTGAAGACTGCTGAGACTATGTGTGTCAGCACAGCCACTGCTGGCCACATAACAAAGGTTATATAAGGGCCCTCCAGATTTTGCTGAGCACTGGTTTATGGGGTTAATAATTTGTAACACATAGAAAAAAGAGGGCTATATATGAAAGTCAAGGATATTTAATTCTGAAGCTAAAGTCTTTTTGAAAGTCTTTATTGAGAATTGGAAGGTTTAAAACTGAAGATCATGTTGTTCCATTAAGGACAGGTTGGTGGGTGGGTATTACATAAGAGTTTCAGTGGCTCCTTCTTTATGCAGGCCTAGATGCCTGATTTTTCGGACTTCATTCTTTAACATGCTCTAATGAGTTGCTAGGTGTATACAGATATTTTAGGACTTACTAGTTATGTCAGCCAGAGAGGGTGCTTCAGAGCCCATAGGGTTTTGCATGATCTGTGGAGGCTAGCTCGTGTTACACAAATGATCTGACCACTGGTAATTAGAAGATGCATAGCTAATAAAGTTGACTCGATACCCCTATGAATATCTCCATCTTTAGGCTGTTCTGGTAATAGGAAGGTTATGACTATAGGCTTACCTGGGTTCAGTTCCAGATGACCCCAATAAAGTAAATATTAAGATTAAGCAAGTCACATGAATTTGTTTCCTAGTGCATATAAGTTATGTTTATACTATAGAATATTAAGTATGCAATAGCATTACGTCTAAAAAACCAATGTATATAACTTAATTAAAAATACTTTATTGCTAAATGTTAACAATGATCTGATCTTTCAGCAGACTGTAATGTTTTTGCTGGTGGAGGGTCCTGCCTTGATGTTGATGGCTGCTGACTAATCGGGGTGATGGCTGCTGAAGGTTGGGGTGGCTGTGGCAATTTCTTAAAATAAGACAACAGTGAAGTTTACCACACACATCAACTCTTCCTTTCACAAATGATTTCTCTGTAAATGCACTGCTGTTTGATAGCATTTTACTCACAGCAGAACTTATTTCAAAAATGGAGACAGTCCTCTCAAACCCTGATGCTCTTTGATCAAGTAAGTTTATGTAACATCTTAAATCTTTTGTTGTCATTTCAACAATCTTCACAGCATCTTCACCAGGAGTAGATTTTATCTCAAGAAACTGCTCTTTTTTTTTTTTTTTATCCATAAGCAGCAACATCTCATCTGTTAAAGTTTTACCTAAGATCAGACCAATTCAGTCACATCTTCAGACTACTCTTCTAGTTCTCTTGCTATTTCCACCACATCTGCATTTACTTCCTGCATTGAAGTCTTGAACCTCAAAGTCCATCCATGAAGGTTAGAATCATGTTCTGTTCATGTTGGTATTTGACTTCTTCCCATGAATGTTCTTAATGGCATCTAGAATGGTGATCCTTTATAGTAGCTGAAATGACTCCTTGATCCATAGGTTGCAGAATGGATGTTGTGTTATCAGGCATGTAGAGAACATTGATCTCCTTGTACATCTCCATCAGAGCTCCTGAGTGACCAGATGCACTGTCAATGAGCAGTTACATCTTGAAAGAAACCTTTTTTTTTCTTTCCTTGAGCAGTAGGCTTACAATATTCAGAAAACAATGTTGTAAACAGATGTGCTGTCATCCAGGCTTTGTTGTTCCACTTGTAAAGCACAGACACAAGAAATTCAGCATAATTATTAAGGGCCCTAGGATATTTGGAATGGTACATGAACACTGGCTTCAACTTCAAATCACCAGCTGCATTAGCTCCTAACAAGAGTGAGCCTGGCCTTTGAAGCCAGGCACTGACTTCTCTCTAGCTATGAAAGTCTTAGACAGTATTGGATCCCAATATAAGACTGTTTCAATCTATACTGAAAGTCTGATTTTTAGTGTAGTCACCTTCATTAATGACCTTAGCCAGATCTTCTGAATAACTTGCTGTAGCTTCTACATCAGCACTTGCTGCTTCACCTTGCACTTTTATGTCACAGAGATGGCTTCTTTCCTTAAACCAACCTAGTTCGAACTTCTTTAATTTCCTCACCTCTCTCAGCCTTCAAAGAACTGAAGAGAGTTAGGGCCTTGCTCTGGATTAGGCTTTGGCTTAAAGGAATGTTGTGGCTGGTTTGATTTTCCATCCAAACTACTAAAACTTTCCACATATCTACAAACAAGGCTGTTTCATTTCTTATTCATGTTTTCACTGGAGTAGCACTATTTCTTTCAAGTTTTCCTTCACATTCATTCACAGCTTAGCCAAGTGTACGGCATAAAAGGCTTAGCTTTCAGCCTATCTTGGTTTTCAACATGGCTTGCTTCTAAGCTTTCTAGCTTTTAATTTAAAGTGAGAGATGTGTGACTCTCACTTGAATGCTTAGAAACCACTGTTGGCTATTACTTATTTCAATACTGTTGTGTCCCAGGGAATAGGGAGCCCCAAGGAGAGGGAGAGAAATGGGGGAACATTTAGTTGGTAAAGCAGTCAGAGCATAAACAAGAGTTAACAGTTAAGTTTGCTGTCATATAGGTGTGGTTCATGGCATCCCAAACAATTACAATAGTAACATCAGAGATCACTGGCAGCAGGTTAAGAACCTGACACAGTCTCCATGAGGATAAGGGTTTGATCCCTGACCTTCCTCAGTGGATTAAGGATCTGGCATTGCTGCAAACTGCAGATGTGGCTCAGATCCAGTGTTGCCATGGCTGTGGCATAGGCCTCAGCTGCAGCTCTGATTCAACCCCTAGCCTGGGAACTTCCATATGCCATCAGTATGGCCGTAAAAAGAAGAAAAATGTCACTGATAAACCTGTTCAATGTAGGGTTGCCACATATGTTCAATTTGCAAAAAATGTTCTACCTGCAGAGTTCAATAAAAGCAAAGTGTAATAAAATGAGATACGCCTGTAATTGAAGAAGGACGGATATAGTACTAAAATGCTTGTTTATCAAGTAAGTACAATTTAGCATTTCCTCTTGATGTCTGGTTGGCACCTGAGTTTTGAAGGAAGAACTCTATTTCTTACATAAGGAAAGTTCTATGAAACTTGACATCATATAGAATGAACCTTTTTTTTTTATTGAGATGTATACTATTTGTGATAGTTATACCAAATAACAGAAGCAAAATCCAAAGCATTATTTAAGATTTTTTACTTTGCTATATCTAAAAAGCTAAAGGCTTATTTAAAAAATCCATAGTGTCTGAGAAGACATTTAAAAACAACAGGGACAATCTTATGAAAGAAGAATGAATCAGTGCATCCTGGTGTTTGGTTAAGAATATTAATTCAGCAGCTAATAAGTTCTAAGTCTACTACTGGTCAAAGTGAAGCAAAAATGGTAATACCATGTGATACGTAATTTTTTGCTTTCTGAGAAAAGAAAGCACACAAAATTCATCTGCAGAGAAAATACGTTTCTAGAACTGAATTCCAAAAGGTAAGTTTTTATGAGTCCTTGAAATCACTGGCAAATTAGTAACATCATTTTCATCCTTGGCTGTTGATAAATATTGCTAAATGAGAATGTATAAAGGTATACATTCTCTTTCAAATAAACTTTACATAGTTGTGGTTCTTAGTTCATCATCAGAAGATAAGCATCACTAAAAAGACTTGCCAATTTATCAAAACTAAGACTCTAATTAAATACTTACCTCCAAATCCAGTCTCCCACACCTGGTTTCTAAATAAAAAATTAGTATCTTCACCCATTTCTATTAAAAAATTCTTGGCCCTTTCAAGAGACTTGATTATACAGAATTTAAGAAATGGGAATTCCCCATAATGAGTGAACACAGTTTAACTCTTTCCTCCTTTGAAATGATTAAGTCTTAACATCCATAGAAACACTCACCCTGGTCATTGTATCGAGATAGATCGGCCTGGCTGATGTAGAGGTCATGATCACTATCTAGTTCCCAGAATTTACAATAAATAACATAGAAATGCTCATAGGAGAAGTAATCTGTGATTTGGTTTATATCTTCCTCTTCTTCCAATAGGGCTAGAGTCTGAAATGGTATGAATAAAAGGATTAATTTATTTTAAATTATGAAGACTCAGCTTTGGCCATTGTACTGACTCTAGTAACTTATTTTAAATTGAATTAAAATTTTTGTTTTGGTACCAAACCAGGAACTTTAGTAGGCAACCTCATCCTATCTTTAATCGGCTGATCAATCTACAAGCATTCATGACTCTGTAACATGCTTAGTCAAGAGGTAGATGCTACGGAGGATTTAAAAGCAGGAAAGGGAAGAACCTTCACCAAGGGGACTGCAGCCTACCAGATGTTCCCAGATTAGCAAGCACAGAACAATAGACAACAGCCTTAATTACATACATGGCCATAAAGTGACATTGTTTTTAACTTTTCAAGATTACAAAGAGTGGTTTCCCATCTATTCTATTCTATTACGAAGAGAAGGCATCCACACACAGGTCAGGGTTTTGTAATGGAATCAGGTTTACCATAAAGGTGACTTTTGTATACCATTGTGATGACGTGGGGTGGCCTGGCATAGAAGGTGTGGGAGGTAGAGCTGCAGGGCCCTGAGCTGGAAATAAACCTGAGTCTCCCTTGACTCACTGTGTGTCCCTAAGGCAAATATCAGAAACCATGATTTTGAGGCCAGAATTCTTATAATCAGCCAAATTATCAAATAAGTGAGCAGTTAAATGAAGACCTTTTTAGAAAGATTCAGAAAACAAAAGATAAACCATAAGGAAACTTAGGGAATAGAAAAAACAAAGTGAGATGGCAGAAATAAGATCAGATATACCAAAAACCACAATAAAGATAAATGAGCTAAATCTCCCTATTAAAAGATTTTCAGATTGAGAATAAAAACCAAACCCAAAGAAGCAGATCTAGGTATATGCTGTCCAAAAGAGATACATCTGAAATAAAATTTAAATGGAAAGCCAAATCATATACTAGCTAAATCTTAACAAAAAGAAAACATGTCAATATTATTAGAAAATAAAATGGAATTCAGGGTGAAAAACATAAGAAACAAAGTTGACTATTTCATAAAGTAAGTGCACTACTTTGATAAAAATTATTTTCTAAAATAAAAATACTGGAAATCCAAAATACCCTGACAAATTGAAAATAACATAAATTATGGTAAGAGCCATTCAGTGAAACATTACACAGCCAATAAAAATTATAACGTCTATATAGAAACAAAGGAAGATCATGATAAGTACAAAATTTAGGATATAAGACTGTACACACCAAGAACCAAGTTAAATCCTAAAACGCAAATATGCACACGATTGAGACTGGAAAAACACATAGCCAAACTATTAGTTGTATTAGGGTGGTAAAATATGTGTTTTATTATGCTCTCTGAACTTGCTTATAATGTTTAATTTTATGAAATGTTCTTTAACGTGTACAAAGCAGAATATGTAGAATAAAACAAATCTTGAGGAGCAGGGAACTCTCATTTTCATCAACTGGATTGTCATAAAATGTAAAGAATGAATAACTTCTGCTGTTGGTGAGTATGTAACTGTATGAACTGGTGCAGGCATTTAGGAGGGTAACTTGGCAGGATCTACCAAGTTGAAAAGGCACATACCATCCAATCCAGGATTTTCCCTCTAGTAGTCTATTTTAGAGAAATTCTTACTCATATACACACAAGAGGAAAGTACAAGGATGTTCACCGCATTACTGTAATAAGGAGAATATGAAAGCAACTTGAACATCTTTAATAGAGAAATATGTAATTACAGAACAGCCATGCCATAGATCATGCAGTAGTTAAGAGAATGAGATAGACTTATCTAAATGGAAATACAAAGAACATCAAGACATACTGTTAAGTTAAAAAAGTTATTAGAATAATAAATATAATCTCACATATTAAAAAAATTGTAGCCATAGAGGACAAAACTATATACTCCATATTATGTATATGTATGAGAATATATACATACATATATGAGAATAAAACCACAGATAACATGGGTTCCCTCAGGAAGAGGGAATGAAATGGCAGAGTAAAGAGAGAGTGACTTCTGCTTATTATCCTATATATGTGTATATTGTCTGAATGTTTTATGAGCATACATTCATGTACTAAGAGGAAAACCAAGGAAAGGGGTAGAGAAGGAAACAGGGAAGCAGAACACTTCAGCTTTATTTTCAGTTTAGCCATTTACTTGGATGTGTGATCTTATTCAAGTCATTCAATCATATTTGGGCCTTAAATTTTATCATCAGTAAAAAAAAAAAAAAGGTATTATGGGAACGACTGACAAACCACAAACTCTAAGATGCTGCAGGAATATTATCATTGTTAAGGTGTAAGGTCTTTTCTATGGAATTACTGCCATCTCAGCCCATCCCAAATTACCTCCTGAAAGCCCAGGAGTTCAATAAATATTAATAATGACTGTGATGATGACTTTTCACTTATCAGAATAAAAACTGTTTGCATATCTGCTATGGATTGCTCATTTTGCCTATTCTTCACTACTTTGTCCCAGATGAAGACAGAAAAAAAATAGAGATTAAATGAGGTTATATTATTCACCTAAACTTCATTTAGTATGACTCATTTAAGACAAAATATTTCATTTCCTTTCGAGTGTGACCGATTCTACTTTCTGTAGATTAATAGAAAAGCTTGAACAATCAGGCATGAAGATTGTCTCGGTAAAAGGCTCCCACTAGTGGTCAGTACTTTCTCATTTGGTAACATAAATAAAACAACTGAATGAAATGTATTCTTTCTTTTTTTAAAATTTTTTGTCTTTTTTAGGGCCGCTCCCACAGCATATGGAGGTTCCCAGGCTAGGGGTTGAATTGGAGCTATAGCTGCCAGCCTACACCACAGCCACAGCAATGCCAGATCTGAGCTGCATCTGCGACCTACACCACAGCTGATGGCAGTGCCGGATCCTTAACCCACTGAGAAAGGCTAGGGATTGAACCTGTGTCCTCACGAATACTAGTTAGATTCATTTCTGCTGAGCCACGATGGGAACTCCAAATGTATTCTTTCTTAAAAGCAATTTTTAGTATTTTTCTCCAGCAAGAGCTGCATAAAGAGTCATTGTGGAACAGAACAAGTTGAAATTCCTCCATTTCTATTGGCAAGGCCTTCCCAACCTGGCCCTGTCTCACCCTTCAGGCCTTATCACTGGTCATTCTCTCCATGGAGCCTTTGGCCACTTAAGACTCTTCTACAGTTTCTGAACATGACACTTTCACACTTTTGGGCTTCTGCCTATGTTGCTTCCTCCCTATGGAATCCCCTTCTCTTCTAATTTTTTTATCTTGGTAAACTCCTGGTATCGCCAAGGTCAAGATCACATGCCAGTCCTACTGTGAAGCCTTCACTACATGTTTATGATGCATTTCTGTGACTTTTTCAAGTCAGGTGTGACCCTCTGTGCACTTTTCTCTTCTGCTCTACAGTGCTTGCCCTGATTAAAAATCTGCTGTTATTCACCTTTGTTTCCCCAGCACATCCCAGGTATCTGAAAAGTGCTTAATGACTGAAAGTAGTGACAGGGCTCTGCACATAATAGGCACTCAAATATTTGTTAAATGAAGTAATACTACTATTTAAATTGCTCCTTATGTATGAATTTCAATGAGAGGCATACTTGCAGAAAGTTGCTTTTTCTTATCTCTGTAGAAGTAATTTTTCCACTCCAAGATCTGTTGACTGTGTAGAATATTCTCTGAATAACCTGGTTCCAAAAGGAAAACAAAATCAAACAAAGACATTAAAGATATCCACTACTTTATCACAGGCCATCTTATGAATATTCTTTGAGCCAAGCTAAATTTTGGCTTTTTTTTTCCTTTTTATGGCTTCACCACACGAGGCTTATGGAAGGTCCCTAGCCAGGGGTCAAACTGGAGCTACGGCTGCCGGCCTATGCCAAAGCCACAGCAACACCAGATCTGAGCCACATGTGAGCTACGACGTAGCCTGTGGCAATGCCAGATCCTCAACCT
Source organism: Catagonus wagneri (assembly GCA_004024745.2). NCBI lineage: Eukaryota > Metazoa > Chordata > Mammalia > Artiodactyla > Tayassuidae > Catagonus > Catagonus wagneri. The sequence continues at coordinate 4,050,121 of PVHT021183691.1, read as the reverse complement.
GCTGAGTGAGGCCAGGGATTGAAACTGCATCCTCGCAGAGAAAACCTTGGGTCCTTAATCTGCTGAGCCACAATGGGAACTCCCTAAGTTTTGGCTTTTTGATTATATCATGCTATTTCTAGTAAAAATTAATACTATATTAAAAGAAATCTACATCCATATTGTTTGTATCTGTTCTTATAAGAATAAAAAAATTCATTGCTTACATATCTGCATTTCCCAGGTGCCTACATCACTTTCTTTTTTACCTCCCATCTTATACAGTGATGCCTGATTCAAGTAGTGCTTATTATTTGAATACAGCTCAATGACCAACTCCACAGGAAGCCCCAGAACAGGGTCTTGGGTAGAGCTGCCTTCTACGCTCCTAATGTCACCTGAATCTCCTTTAGTCATTCTGTGAAAACACAGGTGCACCCTACTGTCATCACCTCCAAACTCTAAGAAAACTAATCTTTCTTCACTTGCATCCCAGCGCTGATATGTTGCTCTGTATATATCATCAGGTGGTCAATAACTGCTTAATAATTTTTTAAAATTGAGGTAAAACTAATATACACTATATTAGTTTTAGGTGTACAACATGATTTGATATTTGTATATATTGTGAAATCATCACTACAATAAGTATCACCAGTAATAGATTTTTTTCTTATGATGAGAACTTTTAAACATTTACTCTGTTAGTAACTTTCAAGTATGCAGTACAGTATTTATTAATAACTATAGTCACCATGCTGTACATAACATCCCCATCACTGATTTATTTTATAACTGCAAGTTATACCATTTGATTCCCTTTACCCATTTTGCTGATTTCCCCCCACCTCTGGCAACCCCCAATCTGTTCTCTGTATTTAGAGTTTTTTTTTAAGATTTATATCATACAGTATTTGTCTTTCTCCGACTCATTTCACTTAGTATAATGCCCTCAAGGTCCATCCATGGTATCGCAAATAGCAAGATTTCACTCTTTTTTATAGCTGAATAATATTCCATTGCATATATTTCACATCTTTATCCATTCCTCTGTTGATGAACATTTAGGTTATTTCCACATATTGGCTATTATAAATAAATGCCAGAGTGAACACAAGGGTGCATATATCTTTTCAAGTTAGTGTTTCTGTTTCCTTTGAACAAATACCTAGAAATTGAATTACTGGATTATACAGTTGTTCTATTTTTAATTTTTTTGAGGAATCTCCATTGGTTCCACCAATTTACATTTCCACCAACAATGCACATGGGCTCCCTTTTCTCCATATCCTTGTTATATCTTGTCTTCTTCTTTTTTTTTTTTTTTCTAGGGCTGTACCCACTGCATATGGAACTTCCAGGCTAGGGGTCGAATTGGAGCTGTAGCTGCCAGCCTACACCACAGCCACAGCAACGCCAGATCTGAGCTGTGTCTGTGACCTACATCATAGCTCACAGCAATGCTGGATTCTTAACCCACTGAGCAAGGCCAGGGACTGAACCTGCCTCCTCATGGATACTAGTTGGGTTTGTTACAGTTGAGCCAAGGCGGGAACTCCCTGTTTCTTGTCTTAGAACTGTGAGGTGATATCTCACTCTAGTTTTGATTTGCATTTCCCTGATGATTAGTAGCACTGAATATCTTTTCATGTATCTGATGGCTACCTGTATGTCTTTTTGAAAAATTGTTTGACAAATTAATGAGGTTGGAAAGCTGTGTAACAAAGACTTCCATGTCATATTTGTGATAGAGACATATGGGTTGCATTCATAGCTAACTGAATATTCGATTCTGAACAGCAGATGGATGTCAACCTAGGAAAGTTCTCTATAATTAATATTTTACATAAATCAGTATTGTTGTCTATGATTTACAGATAGATTGCTATAAAATGAACAGAAAACATAAAACAGGGAAGACTAACTGCATACAAAAGTATTGTGAAAGCTACTACTAACGTAGTTGTGTTTACATGTAGTGTGTTTACTCTTGAGGGAAAAATAAGACTACAATGTAGATATGACCATGATCTGAATGACTATCAGGTGGAAGAAGAAGCTGATTTGTGTTGCCCCAGAATGCAGAACCAGAACTACTGGATAGAAATGCCCTTATAATGAAATTCTCTAATGCAAGTAAGAGTTACCTAAAATTAGCCCTATGAAGCAATAGGTTGTATGAAGTAGTGAGGTTTCTTCTCAGTACAATTATTTAGGCAGATGCCGACAGGATTCCTGTGTTAGATGGGAGCTGGGACTAGCTGGTGTCTATAACTTCTCTATTGGCCCCAATCACTCAGATATTGAATGAGGTGCTCAGGGCAGAGGATGTCTTACTGTATTCCTAGCACTAGCTTCATATTAGTTCATATAAAAAAGATGCAAGATTTTAAGCTAAAAATTATATACATGAAAATAAACACTAAGAATAGCTTTTATCACAGTTCCATGTCCCTTCTCTCAAGTTAAAGTCAACTTCAATGCATATTATTAACCAATCTTTTCTTTGTTGCCCATTAGATTTTTGTTGTTATTTTTTGATTCTGAATATAAATTTGTCTTAAAGTCTAATCTATCTAAATTTTATATTTATATATTTCTCAAATATTTTATATTCTTATGGAAGTATTGAGTTACACTTAAAATTATAAAACTTTCATTTGCATTTATTTTTATTTTATTTTCATTTTTTCTTTTTGACAAAATTTTAAAAATCTGTAAACATTTTCAATGTTAAGCAATTTACCATTTTTAGCCTCTGCTAACCTATTTGTCTCATACTATTAAAACGTTCCTATATTCCATTTTTCCATAGGCTAAATTTCCTTATTTAGTGACCCCACTAGACCAGCGCCTTTATTGGTTTCTACACTACTGATTCAGCATTTTAGCTTATTGAGGTAGGGGTACCATCTAGTGGTCCGAGCATGTAACTGCTGGTTCTACATTAATTACAGTTTCTATCCTCTAACATTTGCTCTACCACTTTTAGGTTTTCTTGAAAGAAATTAATCAAAATTTAAACATATCAAATAAAATGTGAAAATTAATAAGAGTAAGAATAAATGTTTACTGCCAGTGAGATAAATGAAATTGGGTAATTTTTCACCAGGGTAACCCAGGTCAACTGGATAGACAATTCGAATCATAAATTAGTTTCCTTTCTATTTCTTTAATCTGTTGATTGGAAACCCCTAATTCATAACTATAGGTCATCAGGCGTGGAAGTACCTGTCTGGTGGTTCTTTCAGAGAGTTTCTGACAAGTGGACCAGATGCAGACACAGACCTTACAGAGAGGCTGCTCTTTGTAGGAGACTTGAATGCAGATGAACACACTCAATGCTGGAAGCCTGGCTCTGCTACTAGACAGGGAGTGGTGAATGGGCTCCTGATCCACACTGGTTAATATGGCTTTGAAAAGTATGGCTTCAATGGTCTCCTGCAGAACTTGAACTTTAAACAAAAAAAATCTAATAAAAATGATTTTTCCATCAAGAGGAAGCATTCTCAAGGAGAAAGAGTTAAGCTGTCAGTGATGAACGCCTCCACCAGTTCAGTCGTTTTAGGAAAGATGAGAGTCCTGTCCTCAACAATTAAATTCCTGAAGTGATAGATTCAGGCCAATTAAGACGCTGAATAGATCATTAAAACACCATCTGATCGAGCCATAGAAATATCTTTACTGCCAGCATCAACGTCACAAAAATGTATTTTCAACCTTATCACTTATTTTAAAACCTCATGTGGGCACTTCTTTCCTCAAAAGTCAGCATATGCCAGTAAGGATAAGCAGAGTCTGGCGACTTCTTTGCATGGTATGCAAAAAAGCAAACTCAAGGGCTACAATTTGCCAGTATTTCCAATTTTCATTTTCATTCAATATCAAGAGGCTCATTTCTCAATTGCCAACTCTTCTCTGGAAATAAAGGAGAACATGGAGTGACTTTAGGTATGATCTCTTATTTAGGTAGTGATGTCCTTTTTAGATGCATGTGTGGTTGGTTCTCTTTCTAGTCTAAAATCAGCTGACAAAATAACTAAACAAAAGTCTTTTCCTGTAGCAGAGGTTTTCAGTGACAAATGCAAAATAAAAGTTGTCCAAGTTTTCTTCATTTGCATGCCACATATAAATATTTGCATGCCACACTGTCAGCAGTTTCTTCCAACTGTAAAGTGACATAACTGAATAACTCTAGCATGCAAACAAAATATATTAATTGTATACACTGTATGCTACTGAGATTACATAACCATTCACTAGGGTCATATACTACATTACTTTTGCTTTCTCTGAGATACTTGTCATTAATTCTGAGGCTGATCTTTCAAAGTTTCTTGGAAATAATGTGATCTTACCTGTTTTTGCCATTAGTAGGGTAGAGAATGACACTTCTCTAATTTGGTTACTTCTATGCCTTTAGCAACAAAATTAATTTCATACTAGAAAGATTATTTTGTATTTGTCATAGAAAAATTCACTGTACTCTGAAATAAGGCAAAAGTTATAATGATGTCATTCCATTATCTGACCAAATTTCATAATAGAAAAGGCACTGGGGAGAATAGTCTAATAAAATTCTGTTTATAGATATTCAGTGTGATGCTTTTTATTTGCACTTTTCTTTTTTGGATGGTAGTATGAGATAACAACAGCAATACACTTATCTCAGTAAATACAGATTCACATTCTGTGTTCTAAATTGGATCTTATTTAGTATTTATGATATGATGCTGTTTTGAGTTGCCCCATTATCATTATTTCATTTCAAATATTTTACTCCTTAATTAACTACTTCTGAGTAATGGATTCATTATTGTGAATTGGGGTAAAGCAACATAATACTAACGATGAAGTATAAATTAAAAAAAATACAAATAATAACATGCAAATGCCATGAAAATATGTAAGCAGAGAAAACTGGATCTTGTTAATTGACCACTGTAGGTTTTTTTGTTCAATGATTAGCATAACAGTATTTCTCAGAAAATGTGAATTATATGCAAAGAAAATTATATCATGGCTTTCCACTCTGAAATCATAAAAGTTCCTGTGGGATCACTTGCTAGATGACCACAGATCATTCACAGGTCCAGGGATCATACTTCAATAAATACCAAAAGGAAGAGTACAGAAGGAAATTTTATCTTTTATGATTCTGTTCTTTGATTTGTTCTAAGAACAAATTCCAATGAAAGGTTCCCCTGTAGAGAGCACTTTATGAATTGGTAGCAGGCTGGACTAAATTATCTCTAGGGTTTTTTTCTAAACTCTTGAGATTCTAAATTACACTATTAATATGCCCTGAGTTTATAGAACAGTCAACAATCAGAACCCATTAATTTCCCTTTGGGACTGAAATGCCTGGAGCATTCCAGGCAGAGAAAAGAGTGTAGAATACTTAAGCATGGATAACTTCATTTATTCACTCAGTAAATATTTACTGTGTCTCTATTACGTGCCAGGCACTATTCTAGATATCGGTGATAAAACAGTGAAAAATAAACACGAAATCTCTTCTCTCATGGAGTTTGTATTACGCAGAAGGAGAGGGACAAGAAACAAAAATTTAACTATCAGATGATATAAGAGCTAAGAAGGAAAATAAAGCAGAACAAAGGAAAAGAAGTTCAAGGGAGGGGACAGAGGGAGAAGAAGGGTGAAGAAGGCAGAGGGTGACAGGGAAGTTCTCACTAAGAAGGGAGTATCTGAGCACCTATTTGGATGAAGTTACAGAGTGAATCATAGGGAAATACGTAGGAAGAGCAATGCAGGCAGAGGAAAAAGTAGGAACAAAGCACCTGAGACACCTGTTCCAGGAACAGTGAGGAGGCAGGCCACTGTTTTTGAAGCAGAGTGAGTACGGGGCAGGGTGGAGGAAGGTTAAGATCAGAGTAGCGGTTGTGAAGGTGTGTGTGTGTGAAGGGTTATGGAGAGACTTGGCAAGAACTTTGGCTTTTATTCTGAATGAGATGGGAACAGAGAGTCTGAGCAGAGGAGTGACATGGTGTGACTTACATTTTCAAAGGATAACTCTTCTTTGTGAAGACTAGACTATAGGGCAATGAGGATATAAGCAGGGAGACCAATTAGAAGTAATGCATGTGAGAGAGGAGAGGGTGACTGGCTAGGCCAGGGTGACTGTGGGATATGAGGTAGTTTAGGTCAGTGTTGTGGCTAACAGGCAAAAATAACCCGAGATTGTCTTAGATGCCAGTGACATGTTCTTGTTCAAATAAAGTCTATTATAAAATTTTATGTCAGGAGTTCCTGTTGTGGCTCAGAGGTAACGAACCTGACTAGCATCCATGAGGATGCAGATTCAATCCCCGACCTTGCTCAATGGGTTAAGGACCTGGCGTTGCCATGAGCTGTGGTGTAGGGCACAGATATGGCTCAGATCTGTGTAGCTATGGCTGTGGTGTAGGCCGGGAACTGCAGCTCTCATTTGACCCCTAAACTGGGAACTACCGTGTGCCGTGGGTGCAGCCCTAAAAAAAAAAAAAAAAAAAAAACGGCAAAGTTTTATGACAGAAGAGAATCAATGTAAAAGCAAGGAGAAAAGAATGGTAGTATTCCATAACTCAAAAGAACCCAACAGATCCACAGCCAACAAAAAGTACCATAAGGATGAGAGGGTCTTCCTCAGGGGAGACAGCCCTATTTACTGAGGGGTCTGAGTCAGAACGCATCTTCTCACCTGGGGATGAATGTGTGGTGGTGCCCTGAGGTTCGTCTTTGGAGTTCTTCCAAAGACCATCTGGAAGCTAGTGCAGAGAATGCCTGGTGTGGCTGCAGTGTGAGTTGCAGGCCTGGGTGCTCACACTCACCCTTTGTGCCCTGCCTGGGACTGATCAAATGAGGCTGTGCATGAGTAACAGGAATAAGAACACCTCACAAAGTAGGAGACTGTGATTTTGTTATTTTAAATTCTTACATGATTTGCTTTCTGATCACACAGATAATGATATTTCTCATTATCATTTCAGTTCTAACTTTGAGGTATTAGAAACATTTTTTTTTGGAAAAGGTTTTTGAAAATTCTTTTTCAGTATTATTTGCAGATGCTAAAAGATCAACTGGGTATCCATACTAATGACACAGTGATAGGTATATACCTCATAAGACCAGAGAGAATGAGTTGACCACTTAAATTTTGTATATAAGTGACCGCTTAAGCACTGGGTACATATAAGAAGGGAAACAGTTATAAATAATTCAATTTTACTATATCTTCCTTCCTCTTTAAATAGTCATTATAGCCCATACTATATTTTGCATTAAGGTCTAAAAGCCGGATACTAGACAGTTACAAAGAGGAGACTTAACAGTAAGACACAAAGGACTCAGCCTACCGTGGTGATGTAGCGGGAGTGGAATTCTGGAGCATCTTTCAGGAACGTGAGGCCAGGATGCGTATCCACCACATCCTGAAACAGAACAAAACCAAAACCAAATCAACAAGCACACCCACACACAAAAATACCCACCAAAATGCCTACAGAACTTTTTTCCTCCTGTTGAATAACTGTCAGTTGAGCAAACTTACTGTTTTAGAATTTAATTATTTAATTTATTTACAATTTAATTGGCAATTTATTAAAATATTTCACAAACTCAAATGTGCTTTTTGATATGCACAGTATACGTCAATAAAGAGATGAAATTTCAATTCAGCTATAGTGATTCGTGAATCAAATGTATCACAGCTTCATACTGCAATTTTAACATGCACATCAGTGAAATTCATCCCACAGCTCCTGGTAGGGGTTGATAAATGAAATTTACACAGAAAGGATGATAGATACAAACCAACCAGAATGATTCTTTCATAACCTACACACACGGAAAATTTTTGGAAAAAAATTAGCCATGTAGCCAAATAGTTTTAAATCTCTGTTAAGTTTGTGAGTCAACTACATTCATCAAAATAACTGTGCTGATAAATCTGTTTTCCAATTTAGGATTTATTTTAAAACCTGAGATCCTGTTCTCATGGAAGACTAACAGAATATTAAAACTACGAAATATTGGGAGTTCCTGTCATGGCTCAGCAGAAACGAATCTGACTAGGATCCATGAGGTTATGGGTTTGATCTCTGGCCTCGCTCAGTGGGTTAAGGATCTGATGTTTCCGTGAGCTGTGATGTAGGTCACAGACATGGCTCAGATCTGGCAATGCTATGGCTGTGGAGTAGGCTGGCAGCTCCAGCGCTGATTAGACCCCTAGCCTAGGAACCTCCATATGCCGCGGGCGCAGCACTAAAAAGACAAAAGACAAGTAAAAAAATATTGTATTTATTTTCTAATTAGGTTTTTAAAGCACTTTGAATGAGCCTAGAGAACCTAGTGGAGATAATTACTGTTAATTTAACAATCAGAGGCAACAGTAATGCTAACATAGATACAATCTATTAATTGGCTAGTCAAATGACATCAGTCGTATCCCTTTTTGTTCTGTCAGAGCAGTTAGCTACACACACCTACCAACACAGTCTAAAATCAATAGATCTTACTATTTCTTTAAATTTTTATTTTTAGACTTCTTTTTCTTTCTTCCTTCCTTCTTTCCTTCCTTCCTTCTTTCTTCCTTCCCTTTCCTTTTCTTCCTCCCTCCCTTTCCCCCTTCCTTCCTTCCTTCCTTCCCCCTCTCTTCCCTCCCATCCATCCATCCATCCATCCATCCATCCAACAACCCATCCTTTTTTGGTCACCCCAACGGCATATGGAAGTTTCAGGGTCAGGGATCGACAGAGCTGGAACTGCAACCTATGTCACACCTGCAGCAATGCTGGATCCTTAGCCTGCTGCTCTGTGCTGGGGATTGAACCTGAGCCTCTACAGAGATAAACTGGATCATTAGCCCACTTTGCCACAGTGGGAACTCCTATTTTTATATTTTGGCAGCGCCCATGGTATGAAGAAGTTCCCTGGCCAGGGATCAAACCTGAGCCACCGCAGTGACCTGAGCCACAGCAGTGACAATGCTGGATCCTTAACCTGGTGAGCCACCAGGGAATTCCCCTCTTTATATTTCTATTTGGAAATAATTTTAGACCTACAGAAAAGCTGCAAAAATATTACAGAGAGATTTCCTGTGTCCTTCTCCCACCTTCCCATAATGGTAACAACTCACAAACCATGGTACAATGATCAAAACTAGGGAATGAAGATTGATACAGTACTAAACTAGAGACCTTATTCAAATTTCACCAGCTTTTCCCCGATGTCTTCTTTTTGTAACAGGATCCTAACTGAATTTAGTTCTTTTTTTTTAATTTTTTTTTTTTTATTTTTTACATTATACCCAGCTGTACAGCGTGGTGACACGGTTACACATCACAAGTGGTTAGACATAGTTCCCAGTGCTATACAGTAGGATCTCCTTGCTTTTCCAGCCCAGAGGCAACAATCTACAGCTATTAACCCCAGACCCCCCTTCCACCCCATTCCCTCCCCCACCGTTTTGGCAACCACAAGTCTGTTCTCCAAGTCCTTGATTTTCTTTTCTGTAGAAAGGTTCATTTGTGCAGTATGTTAGATTCCAGTTATTAGTGATATCATATGGTATCTGTCTTTCTCCTTCTGACTTACTTCACTCAGTATGAGGGTCTCTAATTCCATCCATGTTGCTGCAAATGACATTATTTTATTCTTTTTTATGGCTGAGTAGTATTCCATTGTGTGTATGTACCACATCTTCCTAATCCAATCATGGGTCGATGGACATTTGGGTTGTTTCCATGTCTTGGCTATTGTGAATAGTGCTGCAATGAACATCCGTGTGCAAGTGTCTTTTCAAGGAAAGTTTTGTCCGGGTATATGCCCACGAGTGAGAATTTAGTTCTTGTGTATGAATGATTTTTCTCCATCTGTGACAGTTCTTCAGTCTTTCCTTATATTTCATGATTCTGACACTTTAATGAGTTCTGGTAGTTATTCTGTAGATTGTCCCTTAGTGTTGCTTTGTCTGACATTTCTTCATGATTAAAGTTGCACACTTTTAGTGGGTATACCACAGAAGTGATGATGTCTTTTTCAGTCATATAAGGAGTATGTGATGCTGACATATCCTACAGCTTGTGATGTTAATTTCTGAACATATTTGGTTGCAGTGGTATCTGCTGGGTTAACAACCATAAAGCTATTATTTTCCCTTAATAACTAATAAATATTCTAAGGGAGATACTCTGATACTCTACCAACATCCTGTTTCTCTGCAAACTTTTGCCCACTGATTTTTAGCAGCCATTGATGGAACTTGACTGTGGCATTTATACAGTGGTGTTTACCACAACAGTGACTTGTTTTTCCCTCATTTCCTTTTATATTTATTAAGTGAACTTCTATAAGGAAGATATGTCCTTTCTTTCCCATGTATTTATTTGTTCAATTTATATCAGTATAGACTCATGGGTATTTAATTTTATTCTGTGGGGTACAATCCAATAACATCACTGTATTGGATTATATCTTTGTATTAATAGTATCGTAAAATACTAATATTATTTTGTTGCTCAAATTGAGCTATCTTTGGTGATTGGGAACTCTATCAGGTTGGATCCTGTTTCCTTTTGACATACCCCACCCTTCTGAGAGCACTTCCATATTTTCTGGTATCATAAAATGGTCCAGACTCATCTTATACCTTCCATTCTCTAGCCCTAGAATCAACTTTTTCTTCACACAGCCGTTGTTCCTTTTATTGGAGAATGGTATTTAGAAACCAAATCTAGGGGCTAGGGTGTCATTGCTACTGGACCATCTTAGCATGCAGAACTAGGAGTATGTATATATATTCATGTACCATATCTACTTATATTTCTATATCTATTAAAACTATATAATCATACAGACAACTGATTTCAATTCAGTATCACAAAGTTCATCTTGCCTCTTTCCTTTGTAACTTGACCAGACTTGCCAACACTTTTTTCATTGAGAAAGTAATTTACTAACTAGACTACAGTATTTGTGTACATTACCCTTTATCTTTAGTCTTAGAGTATCCAGTTAAAATACTGCTTTCCAAGGTTGCTTATGTTAGCTCTTTATTTTCCTTTATCTTTAATGTGGTGTGAGTGTGTGGGTTTTTTTTTTTTTTTTGCTTTTTAGGGCAACACCTGTGGCACAGAGAAATTCCCAGGCTAGAGGTCATTGGAGCTATAGCTGCTGGCTTATGCCATGGCCACAGCAAAGCAGAATCCAAGCCTTGCCTACGACCTACACCACAGTTCATGGATCCTTAACCCACTGAGCAAAGCCAGAACCTCATGGTTACTAGTTGGATTCGTTTCCACTAACCCACAATGGGAACTCCTTTAATGTGGTTTTGTTATCAATTTGTAATAGAGTTCAGTTCATTTATTACTACTTACATTCAATTTTCGGTTTCTTTCCTACAGATCTTGGTTGATTTTAATTCACTATTTATTTCTTGGAGGGAGAGGATGTAAAACATTACTATGGTTCAAAGAGTCAAATCTAATGTAGAACTGACATCTTAATAATATCGTCTTCCCATCTATAAATTAAACATACATTTCTATTTATATAAATCTTCACTTTCAGCAATGTTTTACTGTTTCCAGTAACACAAGTCTTGCACATCTTTTGTCAGAGTCATCTCTAAGTACTTAATATTCTGGGGTAGTATTCTAAATGTTATTTAAAAGATTTCAATTTCTAATTACCTGAGGCTAGTGTATAGAAAGAAAATTGAGTTTCGTATATTGATTGTGTATCTGTAACCTTGCTAAACTCACTTATTGAATACAGCTTTAGCAGTATCTCACACATTTTGATATGCTGTGTTTTCATTTCCATTCATTTCAAAATACTTACTAATTTTCCTATTGTTTTCTTCTTTCCTGACCCATGGATTATTTAGAAATGTTATTTAGTTATCAATCATTTAGAAATTTTCCAGAGATCTGTTATTATTTCTAGTTTAATTCCATTATGGTCAGAGAACATATTTTATTAGCTGAATATTTAAAATTTGTTAAGATTTATTTTATGGCCCAGAATATTGTATATCTTGGTAAGTACCGTGTACACGTTAAAGGTATGTGTATTCTGCTGTTGTTGGGTGACATGTAATATAAATGCTAATTAGGTCAGGTTTGTTGATGGTCTTGTTTAACTGTTCATTGATTTTCTCTCTACTTATTCTATTCATTATTGAGAGCGCACATGGAAATCTACAACTATAATTGATCTGTCCTTGCAGTTATCAGATTTTGCTTCACGCATTTTTTTGGAAAAAATTTTAATTTTTTTTATGGCTGCATCTGTGGCATTATGGAAGTTCCCAGGGCCTGGGACTGAATCTGGGCCTCAGCTGCAACCTACGTGGCAGGTGTGGCAACAATGGATTCTTTAGGCCACTGTGCCGGGCTGGGGATCAAACAGATTCTCAACCCACTGTGCTGCATCAGGAACTCTGCTTCAAGTATTTTGAAGATCTGTTATTAGGTACATAAGCACTTAGAACTGCTATATTCTTTTGAAATATTGATCCCTTTATCATTCTCTAGCAATATGATTTTCTCTAAACACTACTTTGTCTGATATCAATATAGCTACCCAGGCTTTTCTTTCCTTTTCGTGGCAAAAAAAACCCTTACACAATACAAAATTCATCCTCCCAACAATTTCCAAGTGTACAGTACAATACTGACAACCACTTGCACATTGTTGTGTAACAGATTCCCAGATCTCCCATCCTCAATCCTGCATGACTGAAACTCTACACTCATCAGACAACAATTCCTTACTTCACCCTGCCTCCAGCTCCTGGCAACTACCATTCTTATCTCTATCTGTATGAATTTGATCACTTTAGATACTTCAGATAAATGGAGTCATGCAGTATAAATCTTTTTGTGACTGGCTTATTTTCTAGTATAATGTTCTTAAGGTTTATCTATGTTGTAGCATATGACAGAATTTCCCTTTTAAAAAAAGGTGGACAGATGCAGAAAAAGCATTTGAAAAAATTCAACATTATTCATGATAAAAACTCTTACCAAAGTGGGTACAGAGGGAACGTATCTCAATATAATAAAAGCTATTTATGACAAATCCCCAAGCCAATATAACACTCAAAGGAGAAAAGGTGAAAGTCTTCTCACTAAAATCTGGAATGAGGCAAGGATGCCCATTCTCACTGTTTTTATTCAACATAGTACTGGAAATCCTAGTGATATCAATCAGACAAGAAAAATAAATGAAAGATGTCCAAATTAGAAGGGAGGAGATAAAACTGTCACTATATACAGATGATATGATACCATATATAGAAAATCCTAAGGGCTCCACACAAAACTGCTCCATCTGATAAATGAAATTGGCAAAGCAGCAGGATACAAGAATAACATTAAAAATTGGTTGCATTTCTATATACTATCAATGAAATATCAGGAAAGGACTATAAAAAGACAATACCTTTTAAAATTGCATCCAAAAAACAACAAATCCAGAACATAGTGAATAAACTTGACCCAGGAGGTGAAAGACTTATATGCTGAGAACTATAAAACATTAATAAAGGAAATTAAAGAGAATTCAAAGAAATGGAAAAATACCCCATGCTCCTGGATTGGAAGAATTAATATTGTTAAAACGGCCATACCACCCAAAGCAATCTACAGATTTAATGCAATCCCTATCAAATTTCCCTTGACATTTTTCATGTTTCTAGAACAAATAATCCAAAAATGTATATGGAACCATAAAACACCCAGAATTGCCAAAGCAATCCTGAGGAAAAAAACAAATCATGAGGCATAACCCTCCCAGACTTCAGACAATACTACAAAGCTACAGTAATCAAAACAGTGTGGTACAGATACAAAAACAGACATAGGGATCAGTGGAATAGAACAGAGAGCCTAGAAATAAACCCAGACAATGATGGTCAATTAATCTTTGACAGAGGAGGCAAAAATACAAAATGGGAAAAAAGTTTCTTCAGCAAGTGGTGCTGGGAAAATTGAACAGCCACATGTAAATCAATGAAACTAGAATACATCCTCTCACACTATGCAACAAAACAAAATAAAACAAACAAACAAAAAAACCACAATGGCTTAAAGATTTAAACATAAGATATGACACCATAAAACTCCTAGAAGAGAACACAGGCAAGACATTCTCTGACATAAACTCCAATAGAAATAAAGGAAAAAATAAACAAATGGGACCTAATTAAAGTCATAAACTTTTGCACAGCAAAGGAAACCATAAACAAGATGAAAAGACAACCTATGGAAAGGGAGAAAATAGTTGCAAATGGTGCAACCCGTAAGGGCTCAATCTCCAGAATATATAAATAACTCACACAACTCAACAACAAAAAGACAAACAACTCAACTGAAAAATGGACAGAAGATTTAAACAGACATTTCTCCAAAGAAGATATATAGATGGTCAGTAGGCACATGAAAAAATGCTCAACATCACTAATTACTAGAGAAATGCAAATCAAAATTATAATGAGGTACCTCACACTTGTCAGAATGGCCATCATCAGTAAGTTTCCAAAGAACAAATGCTGGAGAGGGTGTGGAGAAAACGGAACCCTCCTACACTGTTGGTGGGAATGTAAACTGGCACAACCACTATGGAAAACCATATGGAGGTTCCTGAAAAAACTAAATAGAGAACCACCATACGATCCAGCAATCCCACTCCTGGGCTTATATTCAGACAAAACTTTCATTCAAAAAGATATACGTACCCCTAAATTCACTGGCGCACTAATCACAATAGCCGAGACATGAAAACAGCCTAAATGCCCATAGACAGATGAATAAATTAAGAAGATGTATACAGGAGTTCCAACTGTGGTGCAAAGGGATTGGCAACATCTTGGGAGCACTGGGACATGGGTTTGATCCCCAGCCCAGGACAGAGGGTTAAAGATCTGGTGGCATTGCTGCAGCTGTGGCTTAGGTTGCAACTGTAGCTCAGATCTGATGCCTGGTCTCGAAACTCCATATGCTTCAGGGCAGTCAAAAAGGAAAACAAACAAACAAAGAAAAGAAGATGTGGTACATATATACAATGGAATACTACTCAGCTATAAAAAAGAACAAAATAATGCCATTTTCATGCATTCTCAGTAACATGGATGCAACTAGAGTTCTCATACTAAGTGAAGTATGTCAGAAAGAGAAAGACAAATACCATATGACATCATTTATACATGGAATGTAAGATACGGCAAAATGAACCTACCTATGAAACAGAAACCGATCAATGAACATAGAGAATAGACTTGTGGTTGCCAGGGTGGAGAGGGGGCAGGGAAGGGAGTAGGACAGACTGGGAGTTTGGGGTTAGTAGATGCAAACTATTACATTTAGAATGGATAAGCAATGAGGTCCTACTGTCTAGCACAGGGAACTATATCCACTCTTCTGGGATAATCATGATGGAAAAGAATATAAAAAATGATGTGTGTGTGTGTATATATATGTGTGTGTGTAAGTCACTTTGTTGTACAGCAGAAATTGGCACAACACTATAAATCAACTATACTTAAAAAAAAAAAAGGTGAACAGTATTTCGGCATATGTATATACCACATTTTTTAATACATTCTTCCACTGATGGGCATTCAGTTTACTTTCAACTCTTGGCTACTGTGAACAATGCTGCTACCAACATGGATATACAAACATCTCTTTGAAATTTTGTTTTCAATTCTTTTGGATGTATATCCAGGAGTAGTATTGCTGATCACATGGTGGTTCTATTCTTAATTTTTTGAGGAAACTCCATACTATTTTCCATACTGGCTGGACCATTTTACCTTCCTACCAGTATTCCAATTTCTCCATATCCTCACCAATACTTTTAGAAAAAAAAAACAAAAACAGGAGCCATCCTAATGGGTGTGAGGTGGTATCTCATTATGGTTTTGATTTGCATTCCCCTGCTTATTTAATGATGTGTAACATCTTTTCATAAGCTTGTCAGACATTTTCTCTTCTTTGGGGAAATGTTTATTCAAGTCCTTTGCCCATTTTATTTTTTTCTAGCTGGAGGAGTGGCATATGGAAATTCCTGGGCTAGGGGTCGATTGGAGCTACAGCTGCCGGACTGCGTCACAGCCACATGGGATATGAGCTGCGTTTGTGACCTGCACTGCAGCTCGTGGCAACGCCAGATCCTTAATCCACTGAGCAAGGCCAGAGATTGAACCCGCATCCTTATGGATACTACTTGAGTTCATTTCCGCTGAGCCACAATGGGAACTCCTCCTTTGCCCATTTTAATTTTTTTTTCATTGCTTAATGAATTTTATTACAATTATCGGTGTACAAAAATCATCACAACTCAATTTGATAGCATTTGCGTCCCGAACCCTCAGTGCATCCCCCCACCCCCCAGATTGTCTTATTTGGAAAACCAAAGGTTTTCCAAAGTCTGTGAGTCATTGTCTGTTCTGCAAAGAAGTTCACTGTGTCTTTTTAGTTTCCACATGTAAGCGGTAGCACTGGGTGTTGCTGTCTAATTGTCTGACTGGTTTAACTTCGCATGATAATTTCTAGGTCCATCCATGTTGCTATAAATGTTGGTATTTCGTTCCTTTTAATGGCTGAGTAATATTCCATTGTGTGTATGTACCACATCTTCCCTATCCACTCCTCTGTCGATGGGCATTTAGGTTGTTTCCATGACCTGGCTATTGCATAGAGTGCTGCAATGAACACTGGAGTACATGTGTCTTTTCGAGTCATGGTTTCCTCTGGATAGATGCCCAGAAGTGGGATTGCTGAATTAAATGGTAATTCTATTTTGAGTTTTCTGAGGAATCTCCATACTGTTTTCCACAGTGGTTGCACCAATTTGCATTCCCACCAGCAGTGTAGTAGGGATCCTTTTTCTCCACACCCTCTCCAGCACTTATGTTTGTAGACTTTTTGATGATGGCCATTCTGGCTGGTGTAAGGTGGTACCTCATAGTGGTTTTGATTTGCATTTCTCTGATGAGGAGCGATGTTGAACATCTTTTCATGTGTTTATTTGCCATCTGCATGTCTTCTTTGGAGAATTGTCTGCCTAGATCCTCTGCCCATTTTTTGATGGGGTTGTTTGTCTTTTTGGTATTGAGCTGTAGGAGGTGTTTGTAAATTTTGGAGATGAATCCCTTGCCAGTTGATTCATTTGCAAATATTTTCTCCCATTCTGTGGGTTGTCTTTTCATTTTGTTTAAGCGTTTCCTTTGCTGTGCAGAAACTTGAAAGTTTAATTAAGTCCCATTTGTTTATTTCTCTTTTTATTGTCCTTACTCTGACACATGGATCTGAGATGTTGCTATCATTTATGTCAGAGAGTGTTTGGCCTATGTTTTCCTCTAAGAGTTTTATAGTATCTGCTCTTCTATCTAGATCTTTAATCCATTTTGAGTTTCTTTTTGTGCATGGTGTTAGGAAGTGCTCCAGTTTCATTTTTTTTACATATAGCTGTCCAGTTTTCCCAGTACCACTTATTGCAGAGGCTGTCTTTTCTCCAATGTATATTATGGCCTCCTTTGTCATATATTAGTTGACTGTAAGTGCGTGGATTTAATTCTGGGCTTTCCATCCTGTTCCACTGCTCTGTATTTCTGTCTTTGTGCCAGTACCATACAGTTTGGATGACTGTAGCTTTGTAGTATAGTGTGAAGTCAGGGAGCCTGATTCCTCCAGTTCCATTTTTCTTTTCCAGGATGTCTTTGGCTATTCCGGTTTTTTTGTGCTTCCAAACTTTAAACTATTTTGTTCTAGTTCTGTGAAAAAGGTCCTTGGTAATTTGATAGGGATTGCACTGAGTCTGTAGATTGCCTTGGGTAGTATAGTTGTTTTAATAATTTTTTTTAATAACAATGAATTTTATTTCAATTACAGGTGTACAAGTTAATCACAAGTAAGTGTGATAGATTTTTGTGTCCCAAACCCCCAGTGCATCCCCCCACCCCCAGATTGTCTTATTTGAAAAACCAAGGTTTTCCAAAATCTGTGAGTCATTGTCTGTTCTTCAAAGAAGTTCATTGTGTCTCTTTAGTTTCCACACATAAGTGGTAGCATTGGGTGTTGCTGTCTAATTGTCTGACTGGTTTCACTTCGCATGATAATTTCTAGGTCCATCCATGTTGCTGTAAATGTTGTTATTTCATTCCTTTTAATAGCTGAGTAATATTCCTTTGTGTGTATGTACCATATCTTCCCTATCCAATCCTCTGTCGATGGGCATTTAGGTTGCTTCCATGACCTGGCTTCTTCCCTCTCTAGCTGCTTTAGATGTAAAGTTAGGTCATTTATGTGAGCTTTTTCTTGTTTCCTGAGGTAGGCTCGTATTGCTATATACTTTCCTCTTAGAACTGCTTTTGCTGCATCCCAGAGGTTTTGGGGTGTTGTATCTTTGTTGTCATTTCCTTCTAGGTATTTTTTAATTTCCCCTTTGATTTCTTAATTGATCCATTGGTTGTTTAGTAGTGTGTTGTTTAGTCTCCACGTGTTTGTCTTTTTTGCCATTTTTTTCTTGTTGTTGATTTCCAGTCATATAGCACTGTGGTCAGAGAAGATGCTTGATATGATTTCAATTTTCTTAAAGTTACTGAGGCTTGATTTGTAGCCCAGGATGTGATCAATCTTAGAGAATGTTTCATGCACACTTGAGAAGAATGTGTACTCTGTTGCTTTTGGATGGAATGTCCTATAAATATCTATTAAGTCCATCTGATCTAATGCTTCGTTTCGGGCCTGTGCTTCCTTACTGATTTTCTGTCTGGATGACCTGTCCATTGCAGTAAGTGGGTTGTTAAATTCGCCCACTATGATTGTGTTATTGTTGATTTCTCCTTTTAAGGTTGTTAGCAGTTGCCTTATATATTGTGGGGATCCTATGTTGGGTATTTTGTCTGATTAGAGTATTCCTATTCCAGCTTTCTTTTGATTCCCGTTTGCAAGGAATATTTTCTTCCATCGTCTCACTTTCAATTTGTATGTGTCTCTAGAAGTGAAGTGGGTTTCTTGAAGACAGCATATATATGGGTCTTGTTTTTGTATCCATTCGGCTAGTCTATGTCTTTTGGTTGGGGCATTGAGTCCATTAACATTTAAGGTAATTGCTGATATAAATGTTCTTATTGCCATTGTATTAACTGTTTGGGGTTTTTGTTGCTCTTTTTTTTTTTTTCCCCTGAAGTTTTGATATAGGGGTCTATATACAAATGAGATTGTTTTAAGTTGTTGGTTTCTTAATTGCACGTGTGTCTCCAGTGACCTGCATTTGTGCTCTCTCTTCTCACGATTTCTGATTTTGGTAGCATAATTGTGCATGGATGATTTAGTATCTTTACTGTATATATGCCTTCCTTGTCATTTGTGGTGTTTTTGTTTCTGGTTGTGGCTTTTTCTTTTCTGACTAGGGAAGTTCCTTTAAGATTTGTTGTAAAGCTGGTTTAGTGTTGCAAAAATCTCTTATTTTTGCTTATCTGTAAAGGTTTTGTTCTCTCCTTCAAATCTGAATGAGAGACTTGCAGGGTAAAGCAATCTTGGTTGGAAGTTTTTCCCTGTCATCACATTAAGTATATTATGCCACTCCCTTCTGGCCTGCAGAGTTTCAGATGAGAAATCTGCTGATAACCTTATTGGGGTTCCCTTGTATGTCATTTGTTTCTTTTCCCTAGCTGCTTTCAAAAATTTCTCTTTGTCTTTAATTTTGGTCATTTTGATTAATATGTGTCTTGGGGTGTTCCTCCTTGGGTTTATTTTATATGGAACTGAGTGGTTCCTTTCCCATATTAGGGAAGTTTTCGGCTATTATCTCTTCAAATAATTTTTCTGTCCCTTTCTCTCTCTCTTCTTCTTCTGGCACCCCTATAATACGGATGTTGGTGCATTTAACATTATCCCAGAGTTCTCTGAGACAGCTCATTTACTTTCAATCTTTTATCTCTTTTCTCTTCTGTGTTAGTGATTTCCACTAATCGGTCCTCCACCTCGCTGATTCGTTCTTCTGCCTCCTGTATTCTAATGTTGGCTGCTTCGAAGGAATTTTTTATTTCAGTTATTGTATTTTGCATCTCTTCTTGTTTAATTTTTACAGCTTGTATTTCTCTGCTCAGTGTTTCCTGTAAATGATCAATCTTTGCCTCCAGTCTATTTCCAATGCCTTGCATCATCTTCAGCATCAACAGTCTAAAGTCTCTTTCTGAGAGGCTGATAATCTCCTCATCACTGAACTCTTTTTCTGGGCTTTTCTCTTTTTCCCTTAACTGAGTTATAGTTTTCTGTCTTTTCATTTTTATAGGTTTTTGGTGTGGTGACCTTTTTGCCAACAATAGAGTTGTAGCCTCTCTTAGTTCTGGCGTTTGCCTTCCCTGTGGCTAAAGTTGGTATGGAGGGGGCTTGCTGTAGGCTTCCTGATGGGAGGGAGTGATGCCTGCCCACTGGTAGGTGGGGTTGATTCTTATCCCTCTGATGGATGGGGCTTTGTCTCTGGATGAGATTAGAGGCTGGCTGTGTGCCTGAGGGGTCTTTAGGCAGCCTGTTTACTGATGGGTGGGGCTGGGCTGAGATCCCACCTGGATTGTTGTTTGGCCTGGGGTTTCTCAGTGCCGATGGGAGGGACCAGATTTTCCCAGAAATGGCCACCTCCAGAGAAATGCAGGCTGATGAATGTTCCCAAGAGCTTCGCCTCCAATGCCCTTCCCCCACAACAAGCCACAGTCACCCCTGTTTTCCGAGGTGATCCCCCAAGAATTGCAGTCAGGTTCCACCCAGATTCCTATGGATACTGCTTTGCCCTCGGACCCAGTGCACGTGAAAGTCTGTGTGTGCCTTTCAAGAATGGGGTCTCTGTTTCCCCCAGTCCTGTGGAGCTCCTGCACACAAGCCCCACTGGCCTTCAATGCCAGATGCTCCGGGGGCTCTTTCTCCCTGTGCCAGATCCCCAGGCATGGGGTTTTGACGTGGGGCTCAGAACTCTCAGTCCTGTAGCTGAGTGTCTGTGATGCAGTTACTTTCCAGTCTGTGGGGCTTCCCACCCAGGAGTTATGGGGTTGCTTCTATCGCATGATCGTCCCTCCTACCTCTTGATGTGGTCTCCTCTTTGTCTTCTGGAGTAGAATATCTTTTTTGGAAGTTTACAGTCTTTTTGGTTGAAGGCTGCTCAGCATTTGGTTGTAGTTTTGTTGTTTTTTTGGGAGAGAAGTTGAGCTCCAGTCCTTCTATTCCGCCATCTTAATTCCAATCTCCTCTCATTTTGATAACATTGACTCTTCCAATGCAAGAGCATGGTATGTCTTTCCATCTGTTCATGTCATCCTTGATTTCTTTCATCAGCGTCTTATAGTTTTCAGAGTACAGGTCTTTTGTATCTTTAGGTAGGTTTATTCCTAAGTATTTGATTCTTTTTGATGCGATGGTAAACGGGCTTGCTTCCCTAATTTCTCTTTCTGGTCTTTCATTGTTAGTATATAGAAATGCAGTGGATTTCGGTGTATTAATTTTGTACCCTGAAACTTTCCCAAATTCATTGATGAGTTCTAACAGTTTTCTGGTAGAGTCTTTAGGATTCTCTAGGTATAGTATCATGTCTTCTGCAAACAGTGATAGTTTTACTCTTCCTTTCCAGTTTGGATTCCTTTTATTTCTTTTTCTTCTCTGATTGCTGTAGCTAGGACTTCAAAACTATGTTGAATAGTAGCGGCGAGAGTGGACATCCCTACTTGTTTCTGATCTCAGCAGGAATTCTTTCAGCTTTTCACCATTGAGGATGATGTGAGCTCTGGGTTTGTCATAGATGGCCTTGATTATGTTGAGGCAGGTTCCCCCTATTCCCACTTTCTGAAGGGTTTTTATTAGAAATGGGTGTTGGATTTTGTCAAAGGTTTTTTCTGCATCTATGGAGAGGATCATATGGTTTTTATTCTTCAGTTTGTTAACGTGGCATATCACACTGATTGATTTGTTGACACTGAAGAATCCTTGCATCCCTGGGATAAATCCCACTTGATCATGATGTACAATCCTTTTAATGTATTGTTAGATTTGGTTGGCTAGTATTTTGTTGAGAATTTTTACATCTATGTTCATCAGTGAGATTAGCCTGTAATTTTCTTTTTTTGTGGTATCTTTGTCTGGTTTTGGTATCAGGGTGATGGCTGCCTCAACAGAATGAGTTTGGGAGTTTCCCTTCCTCTGCAGTTTTTTGGAAGAGTTTCAGAAGGATAGGCGTTAGCTCTTCTCTAACTGTTTGATAGAATTTGCTTGTGGAACCATCTGGTCCCGGACTTTTGTTTGTTGGAATTTTTTAAATCACAGTTTCAATTTCAGAACTTGTGATTGGTCTATTCATATTTTCTATTTCATCTTGGTTTAGTCTTGGAAGATTGTACTTTTCTAAGAATTTGTCCATTTCTTCTGGGTTTTCCATTTTATTGCCATAAAGTTGTGTATATGATCCTTTGTATTTATATACAAAGGATCTCTTATAATCCTTTGTATTTCTGTGATGTCTGTTGTTACTTCTCCTTTTTCATTTCTAATTTTATTGATTTGTGTCCTCTCTCTTTTTTTCTTGATAAGTCTAAGGGTTTATCAATTTTGTTGATCTTTTCAAAGAACCAGCTTTTAGTTTCATTGATCTTTTCTATGGTTTTCTTCATTTCTATTTCACTGATTTCTGCTCTGATCTTGATGATTTCTTTTCTTCTACTAACTTTAGGTCTTGTTTGTTCTTCCCTCTCTAGCTGCTTTAGATGTAAAGTTAGGTTTTGTATGTGAGCTTTTTCTTGTTTCCTGAGGTAGGCTTGTATTGCTATAAACTTTCCTCTTAGAACTGCTTTTGCTGCATCCCAGAGATTTGGAGTGTCGTATGTCTGTTGTCTCCTTTGCCCATTGTAAAGTCAGGTTTTTGTGTGGGTTTTTTGTTGTTATTGTTATTGAGTCACAGTAGTTACACAGTCTAGATATTAACTTCTTATATGTTGGCAAATATTTTTTCCAATCTGTAGGTTGCTTTTCACAGTGCTGTTTCTTTGCTGGCAAGTTTTGAAGTTTATAGCAAACTGTATCAGTCCCATTTGTCTCTTTTTGCCTTTGGTGTCATAACCATAAAATCACTGCCAAATCTAATACCATGAAGCTTCCCCTCCATGTTTTCTTCTTGGTGTTTTATAGCTCCAGGTCTCATACTTAGGTCTTTAATCCATTTTGGGTTAATTTTTGTATATGGTATAAGATATGGTCTAACTTCTTTCTTTTGCACATGGATATTCAGTTTCCCAACACCGTTTATTGGAGACTATCCTTTCCCCAGTGTGTACTGTTGATACTCATGCAGATCATCTGACCGTATAAGCAAGAATTTATTTCTGGGTTCTTTATTCTGTTCCGCTGATCTATATGTCTGTATTTATGCCAGTTCCATACAGTTTTTAACTTTGTTATTTTAAATTATTATTTTTTACGGCCATACCTGTGGCATATAGAAGTTCCCGGGCTAGGGGTCAAATCAGAGCTGCAGTTGTCAGCCTATGCCACAGCCATAGCAATACTGAATCTGAGCTGCATCTGCAACCTATGCTGCAGCTTGAGGCAATGCTGGATTCTTAATCTATTGAGAGAGGCCAGGGATCAAACCCACATCCTCACGGATACTAGTTAGGTTCTTAACCTATTGCACCACAAGAACTCCTTTTTCTTCTTCTTCTTCTTCTTTTTTTTTTTTCTGTTTGAGCCATACCTGAAGCACATGGAAGTTCCCAGGCTAGGGCTCGAATCATAGCTATAGCTGCCAGCCTATGCCACAGCCACAGCCACATGGGATCCAGACTGCATCTATGACCTACACCTCGGCTCACAGCAATGCCGGATCCCTGACCCACTGAGGGCAGGGACTGAACCCACATCCTCACGGATACTAGTCAGACTCGTTTCTGCAACATCACAATGGGAACTTCCTCCTCTTTCTTCTTTGAAGTGAAGTTTATAGTTGATTTACAATGTTGTGTTAGTTTCAGGTGGACAGCAAAGTGATTCATATATATATATATATATATATATATATATATATATGTCTTATATATAAATAATTCTTTTTCAGATTCTTTTCTCTTATAGGTTGTTATAAAATATTGAGTATAATTCCTTGTGCTGTAAGCAGGTCCTGTTTTGATTGCTGTGGCTTTATGTTTTTAAATGAAAAAGCGTGAGGCTTCCATCTTTTTTTTTGTGTGGTCTTTTTAGGGCTGCACCCATGGGATATGGAAGTTCCCAGGCTAGGGATCCAACTGGAGCCACAGTTGCTGGCCGACCACCACAGCCACAGCAATGTGGGATCCGAGCCATGTCTGTGACCTACACCACAGCTCACAGCAACACCAAATCTTTAACCCATTGAGAGAGGCCAGGGATTGAACCCACATCCTCATGGATACTAGCTGGGTTCGTTACTGCTGATGGCTTCCATCTTTGTCTTCCTTTCTCAGGATTGTTTTGGCTATTCCAAGTCCTTTGACATTCCATATGAATTTTAGGATTTTTTTTCTATTTCTGTAAAAACTATCATTGGTATTTTTAAACAACGTTATTGAGGTATAATTGATATATAAAAATTGCACATATTTAATATACACAACTTGATAAGTTTGGATGTATGCATACACCTAGGAAACCTTCACCTCACTCAAGGTAACAGACAGATACAACATTTCCAACAGCTTCTCTGTGCATCTTCATTTTTGTTTCTTTTGTTTATTTTTTTGGTAAGAATACTCAACATGAGATCTACCTTCTAACAAAATTCAATGTGTGCGATACAGTATTGTTAACGATAGGTACTACGTTGTATATTAGATTTCTAGAACTTACTTGTCTTGCCTAACTGAAACTTTATACCCACTGAACAACATTTCCATGATTCCACTTATATGAGGTATCTAAAATAGTCAAACTCACAGAAGCAGAGAAGAAATGCTAGTTGCCAGGGGCTAGGAACCACTGGAATTTTGATAGAGATTGCACTGATCTATAGGTTGCTATGGCTAGTATGGGTATTTAAAAACATTAAGTTTTGGAGTTCCTGCTGTGGCTTAGAGGGTTAAGGCTCAGGAATTGCCTCAAGCTGTGGGGTATGTCACAGGCTTGGATCCGGTGTTGCTGTGGCTGTGGGGAAGGCCAGCAGCTGTAGCTCTGATTTGACCCCTAGCCTAGGAACTTCCCTATCCTGCAGATATAGCTGTAAAAATGACAAAAAAAAAGGTAAGTGTCAATCCAGGAACACAAAATGTCTTTCCACTTATTTCTAAGAGCTTGCTTTTTTTCAAACAGGGAAAAATTAAACAAAAGTTTAATATACATGGGAGAGACCTAGGACAACTGAGTAGCCCACCAAAACAGCCAAAGCCCTCAACTTAAATATGACCTTCAAAGACAGAAGTGAATGCTGAGAGTAGGGGTTTGGGACTTCAAAGGAGAGGAAGGCAATTCACATGAAGATGGAAAAACAAATATTTGGTAAACACATATTTACTGGATCACACAGAGACGATGAGGTACAGAGTGGACTCTGATCTCTAGGTCCTGCCCAGTTTCCCCCACCATACTCAGCCCATGGCTTTTGAAAAGATCTCTGGTGATAGCTGTTCTGGGAAGAGGCCCTCTATTTTAATTCTTTTAAGTAGTTAGGGAGAAGGTCAACGTTTTTTCCTGAGTCTTTTGGGCTCTGATTATTTTTTTTTTTGTCTTTTTGTCATTTTAGGACCACACCTGTGGTATGTGGAGGTTCCCAGGCTAGGGGTCTAATTGGAGCCACAGCTGCTGGCCTATGCCACAGCCACAGCAATGCGGGATCTGAGCCGCATCTGCAACCTACACCACAGCTCACAGCAACGCCGGATCCCCAACCCACTGAGTGAGGCCAGGGATTGAACCCACAACTCATGGTTCCTAGTCGGATTTGTTTCCGCTGCACCACAACGGGAGCCCCTGGCCTCTGATTTTTTTAGCTTGAAATAATCTGCATGCCAAAGAGATATTCTGGGGTGGCAAATTTTGCTCCCCTACAAGGGCTTCAGTGAGGAAGCCAAAATATGAATTGGCTACCTCACAAAAATAATTCCTGCAGACTTTGCAGGTGGAGGTCAAAGGCAGCTGAGATCTGTTGGCTACTGCAGTGAGGGAATTCCTGGGGGCCTCACCCTTACTCCCTCTTAGATAATGTTTGGGATGTTTGGTAATTAACAATGTAAAGGATTAGTGTTAAAATGAAGCTTGCTTTAGGCGGCTCTCTGGCTCTTCCTGCTTTTACAGCCACCTTTGACTGAGTTCAGAGTCCCTGAAGTGTCTTCAACACCTCTATCCACATTCCCCCACCCGCTCTGAAATCTCTGCTGGGTTCCACTTTCTTCCTGGAGACCCAGGAAGATAGAGATCTGGGTGAAACTCCACCAAACACTGCATGTGAATGGAAAAGAGAGGGTGTCAAAGGGCTGAGCCCTGGGAGTTCCAACATTTAGAAGTCAGGAGGGTGAGGAAGGACCTTTCCGCTTTTTCCAAATTATTTGTTTCTTGAGAATAAGTACTGGAGTAGTAACATTTCAGGTGAAAGGGTGGGAACAATATGGCTGTAAATGAATGTATGAGTCAATTTCTGGGCAACTTCATCATCATTGCATATTAGTATTTAACATTTTTTGAATATGTAAATTGTCATCTTCAGACTGCTTTCATTTACATTTCTTTGATTTCCAGTAACAGTGAATATTTTCCCACTGTTTGTCCACTAACTATATTTCCCTTATGGGAATGGTCCTGTTTTTTCAAACCTATTTATCTTTTGGAATCTTGGCACTTATTTTACAAATCTGATTTTTTTCATTTAATTTTTTTATTGACATACAGTTGATTTATAATATTACAGCAGTTTTAAGAGTACAGCATAGTGATTCAGTATTTTTGCAGATTATACTCCATTACAGGTTATCACAGGATAATGGTTATAATTCCCTGTGCTATACAGCATACTCATTACTTTTTTCCTTTTTGGCTGTGCCCATGACATGCAGACGCTCCGGGACCAGGGACTGAATCAATGCCACTGGAGTGGCCCAAGCTTCTGCAGTGGGAAGGTTGGATCCTTAACCCACTGCACCACTAGGGAATGCCTCTTATTACTTAGTGTGTGTGTGTGTATATATATATATATATAAAACATAAATATATAACATACATATTTATTTATATACTTTTTCAGATTCTTTTCCTATACAGGTTATTACAAGATATTGAATATAGCTCCCTGTGCTATATGGTAGGTCTTTTCTTACCTAATTTATATATAGTAGTGGGTATCTTTCAATCCCAGATTCCTAATTTACAGCCCCACCCTGCCTCCTTTCACCTCTGGTAACCATAAGTTTGCTTCCTATGTCTATGAATCTGTTTCTGTTTGGCAATTGAGTTCTTTTGTATCATTTTTTTTTTAGATTCCACACATAAGTGATATCGTGCTTTTTTTTTGTCTGACTTACTTTATTTAGTATGATAATCTTGAAGTCCATCTAGGTTGCTGCAAATGGCATTATTTCATTTTTTATGGCTGAGTAATATTCCACAGCGTCTTCTTTATCCATTCATCTGTTGATGGACATTTAGTTTGCTTCCATCTCTTGGCTATTGCAAATAGTACTGCTGTGAACACTAAGGTACATGTATCTTTTTGAATTAGTTTTCATCTTTTTCAGATATATGTCCAGGAGTGGGATTCCTGGATCATATGGTATCTCTATTTTCAGTTTCATAAGGAACCTCTGTAGTGTGTTCCATAGTGGCTGCACCAATTTACATTCCCACCAACAATGTAGGAAGCTTTCTTTTTTCTCCACACCCTCTCCAACATTTGCTATTTGCGGACTTTTTGATAATGGTCATTCTGACTGGTGTGAGGTAGTATCTCATTATAGCTTTGATTTGCATTTCTGTAAGAGCTTTCTTTCGATTAATATTAGCATGATATATCCTTTTCTCTCCTTTTACTTTTAATCTACCTGTGTCTATATATTTCTTTCAGGCAACATATATTTGGGTCTTGCTTTTTGTCTCATCTTTGCGTTTTGGGAGTATTCACAACACTTATGTGTAATGTGACTATTGATATGGTTAGGTTTAAATCTTTCATCTTGGTGTTTGTCCCAGCCATTCTGTGTTCATTTTTTTCTTCCTTTTCTGCCTCATTTTAGGTTAACTCAGTGTTCTTTATGACTCAGTTACTTTTTTGGCTTATTAGCAATATTCTTTGTTATTTTAGAGGTGCATCAGAGGTCATAGCGTGCATCTTTAATTTACTACAACCTACTTTCAAGAGATGTTATATTACTTCGTGGATTATATGTGGACCATAACTATAGTATACTTCCATTTCTCTTCTTGTAGTCTTTACATTATTGTTGTCAAATTGTACTTAACCATATGTTAGAAACACCATAATGCTTTGTTGATAGTCTTGTTTAAAGAGTTTTCTTCTAAAAAGATCTGAATAATAAAAAAATCACATAATTTATCCATGTAGTTACTACTTATGGAGCTCATTCCTTTGTGTAGATTTTTTTCCTTGCCTAAACATCAGATATTATTTTCTTCCTCTCCTAAGAACTTTAAAACAAACAAATAAAAAAAACCAAAACATCTCATGTAGTGCATTTCTGCTGGCGAGGAATTATTTCAACTTTTCTACGTCCAAAAAAATCTTTAATTCACCTTCATTTTTGAAATGCTGAGTATAGCATTCAAGGTTGATAGTTCTTTTCTTTCTGTACTTCAAAGATGTTGCTCCACTGTCCTCTGGCTTGGACTTTTCCAACATGAAATCCATTGTCTTCTTTATCTTTGTTCTACTCTATGAGATGTGACTATTTTCTCTGGCTGCTTTTCAAACTTCTTTTATTACTGGTTTTGAGCCGCTTTATTGTGATGTGCCCTGGTACAGTTTTCTTTGTGTTTCTTGTGCTTTGGGCTTATTGAGCATCTTAGGTTTGTGAGTTTATAGTTTTTATCAAGTGCAGAGAACTTGGGGCTATTCTCTTCAAATAATTTTCTGTTCCCCTTCAATGCAATTTCAGCACTTACTTGGAGAACTGTGCACATTTCAGAGGTTAAGGGCACAGTCCTCCACAAGACTCCTATCATTTTAGACACCAGCCATAATATGGGGTTCCCAGGTCACCCACACTTCTGTCTGTAAATTTTGGGGTTTCCATCATCCCTTGAGGTTCAACAACTTGCCCAAATGACCCAAAGGACTAAGGAAAGTACTATGATTATTATTCTATTATAAAAGATTCAAGCCAGGACTAGTCAAATAAGAGCTGCACAGGGCAAAGCCTGGAAAGGTCCAAATTGTGAAGCTTCTGTGTCCTCAAGATATGTCCCCCTCCTAGCACAGCACTGCGTGTCACTAATCAGGGGAGCTCAATCATGCTCAAACTTGTCCTGAGTTTTTTCTATTGGGTTTCATTATTGTAGACATGATTGATTGAATC
This sequence comes from Catagonus wagneri, assembly GCA_004024745.2. Classification (NCBI taxonomy): domain Eukaryota; kingdom Metazoa; phylum Chordata; class Mammalia; order Artiodactyla; family Tayassuidae; genus Catagonus; species Catagonus wagneri. Next base: position 4,020,603 of record PVHT021183691.1, on the reverse strand, counting down.
ATTGGCCACATGACTGAATTCAGTTTCCAGGTTCCCTCCCCTCTCTGGAGGTCAGGTTGATATCACCTGGCTGAAAGCCTCAAACTTTAATCACACGGTTGGCCTTTCTGGCAGGGCAAGGCCTCATCCTGGAACTAGATAGGAACCCATGATGAGTCACCTTATGAGTATAAACTCAGGCATGGTTCAGGAGCCCACCATGAAAAACAAAGACACTCATCATTCGGGAAATTCCAAAACTTTAGAAGCTCTGTCCTAGGAACCTGGGATTAAGACCTGACATATTCTTTATTTTGCAATATCCTCTCTATTTATAAGCATTTTAAGTTCCTTGAATTTATGTACCACAGCTCACTGATGCTATTTTCATTTTTCTTTAATTCTTTGTGTGTGTGTGTGTGTGTCTGTGTCTCATTTTGGATAGCTTCTATTCTACGCCTTCTAGTTGAATAATCATTGCATTTGCAATGTTTAATCTGCTGTTAATCCAATCTGGTATATTATTTACCCGAGACATCTTCCTTTTTTTCTCTACAAGTTCAATTTAGGTCTCTAAAAAATATTCAGTTATGATATCCGTTTTAATATACTTGTCTGCTAATTTTAACATCTGTGTCAGTTCTGAGTTAGTTTCAATTGACTGATTTTTCCCATCATCAATTGTATTCTTCTGCCTTTTTTTTTTTTTTTTTTTTTTTTTTTTTTTTTTTTTTTTTTTTTTTTTTTTTTTTTTTTTTTTTTTTTTTTTTTTTTTTTTTTTTTTTTTTTTTTGTATGCCTGATAACACCAGCCATTATGAACTTTAACTTTTTGAGTGCTGGATATTTTTACATTCTTATATCCTCAAATTCTGAATAGAGGAGTTCCTGTCATGGCTCAGTGGTGAACGAATCTAACTAGGAGTCATGAGGTTGTGGGTTCGATCCCTGGCCTTGCTCAGTGGGTTAAGGATTCGGCGTTGCCGTGAGCTGTGCTGTAGGTTGCAGACGTGGCTCAGATCCCGCGTTGCTGTGGCTGTGGCGTAGGCTGGCAGCTACAGCTCCGATTAGACCCCTAGCTTGGGAACCTCCATATGCTGTGGGTGCGGCCCTAGAAAAGGCGGAAAAAAGAAAAAAACAGAAAAAAAGAAATAAGAAAAAACAAAAATTCTGAAGAGTGAATATTTTATGTTCTGGGATGCTGTTAAGTTACTTAAAAAGCCCTTTTATTCTTCTAGAGCTTGCTTTTCAGATTTGCTAGGCAGGACCCAATACTGTTTAATTATTCCTCATTACTGAGGCAAGACTTCTATGACTATTCTACCCAAAGTCCCAGGTATTATGAGGTTTTCCAGTCTGGCTGGTAGGGACAGATATTATTCTTGGCCCTGTGTGACCCACAGGTACTATTCCCTCTAATCTTGGATGGCTTTCTTCAGCTTTGGTTACTTTCCTCACATACATCTGCTATCAGGACTCTACTGAACACTCATGTAAGAGTTCTGAAGATATCTGGAGTTTTCTTCCTATACAATTCTCTCCTCTGTGGTGCTGTTTTGAGAATTCTAGTTACTTTGGTCCTCCTAGACTCTTAGCAATGTCTTAACTCAGGTAGTCTGCTGAACTATGCCTGGGTCCCCCATCTCCATATGGTGGCTTGGAAACTCTCTCAAGGCAATCATAAGGCTCATCTTGTTTGCTTTCTGTTTCTTAGGAATCACCATCTTTTGTTGTCAGATGTCTGGCATCTTGAAAACCATTGTTTTATATTTCTTGCTTGATGTTTTTTGTTGTTTTGGGTGGGTAGGCAAATCTAGTCCCAGTTACACCATCTTGGTCAGAAATGGAAGACCTGGTGATTTTGTGTGTTAATTTTATTTCCTCCTATTTTACTAAAATCTTTTATTGTATGAGTTTTATCACTGTTTCTCTTGGGTTTTTAGGTTTACTGTCGTGTCATCTATGAATACTTTACTGTTTCCACCATTCTTACGCCTCAAGTTGTTTTCTCTTGTATAATTACTCTAGTACAATGCTGAATAGTAGTGGAGATAGTGGCATCCTCGCCTTGTTTCTGGTCTTAGTAGAAATGTCTCTAATGTTTTCCTATTAAATAGCATACTGGCTTTAGCACTAGCTATATATATTTCAGCAATACTAAGAAAGTATATCAAATACATATTTTCTTGAGCTTTTTTTTTAATGAATGAGTGTGAAATTTTGTCCAAAGTCATTTCAGCATCAATGATTGATTTTTCTCTTAGATATGTAATTTAAAGATCCTAATACTGAACCAATCTTGACTTCCTGGAATAAATTTCACTAGGTTATATGCATGCTGTTTGGTAATATTTTATTTATTACTTTTTATCATTAATCACGAATTACATTCATTTGCAGTTTTGTGTACTGTCTTTACCTGGTTTACGTATCAGTGTTATACTTATTTCATAAAAGGAGCTATAGGGTTTTCCTTCCTTTTCAATTATCTGGAGTAATTTACTGAGCATAAAGATTATCTGGTCCTAATGCGTTTTGTAGAAATCCCTTGTGGAACTACCTGGGCCAGGTGCTTTCTATAGGGTAGTTTCTTAATAAAGATCTCTATTTCTTTCTTTCTTTTTTTTTTGGCTGTACCCACAGCATGAGGATCCCTGGGCTAGGGATTGAACCTGCACAACAGCAGTGACAATGCTGGATCCTTAACCCACTGGGCCACTAGGGAACTCTGGGATCTCTACTTCTTTTAAGGAAATTAGTCTGTTAAGCTTTCTAAAGAAAATGGGGTCATTTTGGTCAGATATATTTTCCTAGGAAATTATCCATTTCATCTATGTTTTCAAATTTATTTCCATAGAGGTTTGCAAAATAGTCCTTTATGATTCTAATTTTGTATATTAGTGGTTTTTCCTTCTTCTTGACCAAATTAGCTAATTTTGGTCTATTTTGTTAATGTTTTCCCTGTATTAAGATTTCAATTTGTAGAAAGTGCTACTGTTTTTACATTCTCTATCTCTTTAGTTTCTGATCATTATTGGGAGTTGGTGATGGGTACATGGAGTTCAGTAGATCACTATCTACATTTGCATATGCTCAAAAATTTCCATCATACACATGGTATAAAATCATAGAGTATACAAGAACTTATGATGGAAAGAAACATTCTACCAGCCTACCTCATCCATGCACCTTTAGTCCCACTTCTTTTTAATCATCTATGTTTTTATTTCTTTTGCAGCTTACCATTATAACTAAACATAAATTATTTAGTGTAATTAAATACTATGTTATAATTACTTTTCTTTATAGCTCTATCAAACTTAGACAATATCTATTATTCTTTGCTAGGAAAGATGAGGATTAAGCTCATTTATACTGCCCACTTTATTCCCCTTACCCAATATTTTGAGGTTATGATTTTTAGTTCTTGTACTGGTTATCTTTATAAACTGAAAATAGTCTAGTTATACATTTAATTCTCACTCCATTCATCTTAGTGCCTTAATTTCCTTTTACATAGGATGATGATAATACCACCTCTACCTTGATTTTCTCTTCTCTCTCTTTTTCCCCTTCAAAATATTGTTGGCAATATTTTGACTTTCACATTGTTCAGGTTGTTTAAATACTGTTCTGCAACCCTAATAAAATTTTCTACAGTTTATTCACAGAATGATTTTTATACTTTAAAATATTTTATGATATTTTGACTATATAAATACTGTTGAAAGCTAGGTTAAGCAGTTTACAAGGAATGCATTTTATTTCTTACTGGTCCAACGTCATGTCCTTGGGGCATTCAAAGTTGAAATGTTTCAGGTATTGAGGCTAAATGAACTTTTCTTTTATTACCCTCTATCAGTTGTTTATAATCATGTCACATTTCAGTTTGTTTCATGTTAATATACAACTGTCTTACACAGTTTTTTTTTTCATTTTTCTTAGAGTTTCTAATTGCTTTTCTTTAGCCTTCATCATACTCTCCAGTTCCCCTGCTCTCAAATATAACAACTATTCTGTGGAACCACTCCTTCCCTCCCACCTCCGAGAACTTCCCAGAGAAATCCTCTACCTTCTCTATTCTGGAGTGACTGCTCTTCGGCTGCCAACCTGGGACTTTCTTTTACTGCTTCTCTGGACTGAATCTATTGATTCCTGGATCTCATACATTCCTTCTTCTGGGTTTAATTTGTTGTAGTTTATACTCAAGTTACGAAGAAAATTGGAGATAAACTTTCTGAGTTTTTAAGTGTCTTTATTCTAACCTCCTATCTGATTGGTAACTTAGCAGATAAAGAAATCTGAATTCAAATCCATTTCCCCAAAGAGTTGCCAATAAGAATCTAATACCGCCCCCATTCTTATTCCTTTTAAGGTGACCTGGTTTTCTCTCTTTAGGATTTCAGTGCTTTTCTAAAATTTCAAGAGGACTTGCTTATGTATGTTTTCTTTTATTCACTGTGTTTGGCACTCAGAGGCTCCTTTCAACCAAAAGACTTACATTCTGTATCATTTCTTTGATTCTGTGACTGAAGGGAATATGAGAGGTTGGGGTGGGAGGGCGACATTGTTTTTGATCAATCAGATGAAGGTTACACAGGCATGTTGTGTTTTCCCAAGAAAGGAAACAGGAATCCCACTGAGTTCCTGCTCTTTGGACCCAACCTATCATTCCAGTCTTTCTGATTCTCTCTATCCTGTATTATTTGATGATTTCCTTCGCTCCACTTTTCCCTTTCTTTCTTCCTCAGTGTCCAGTTAGTTAGATGCTGAAATTCTTGAATTGGTCCTTTATGTCTCTCTCTTTTACTTTATTGCTTTTTTTATGGCTGCACCTGCGGCATATGGAAGTTCCCAAGCTAGGGGTCGAATCAGAGGTGCAGCTGCCGGCTTGCACCATATCCACAGCAAAGTGGGATCTGAGCTGCATCTGTGACCTACACCACAGCTCACAGCAACCTTGGATCCTTAACCCACTGAGCGAGACTAGGGATCGAACTGACATCCTCATGGATACTAGTTAGGTTTGTTACTGCTGAGCCACAACAGGAAATCCCCTTTATATCCCTTCTGTCTCTCTCTTCTACATGTGTGCTTGTATGTGCCAGAGATATCCTTAACTTTATTTGTGTCTTTTTAGGGACATACCCAATGCATATGGAAGTTCCCAGGCTAGGGAACTGCAGCTACCAGCCTACGCCACAGCCACAGGAACTCGGGTTCCGAGCAGCATCTGCAACCTACACCACAGCTCACGGCAACACTGGATCCTTAACCCACTGAGCGAGGCCAGGGACAGAACCCATGTCCTCATGGATACTATCAGTTTTGCTACAGCTGAGTCACTATGGGAACTCCCAGAGATATCCTTAACTTTAGTTTCCAGGCCAAATGTGGAAATTTTTCATTTTGGTACTTACATTTTAAAATTCTAACTGCTCTTTCTGTGTCAGCATTCTGTTTCCACAACATTGTTTTTTTTTTTTTTTTTTTTTTTAATTTTAATGGCTACATCCATGGTATATGGAAGTGCCCAGGCCAGGGATTGAATCCAAGCTGCAGCTGTGACCTAAGCCACGATGGGGTAATGGCAGATCCTTTATCCCACTGCACCTGGCTGGGGATCGAACCTGTACTTCCACAGCAACCCAAAATGCTGCAGCTGGATTCTTAACCCTCTGTCCCACAGTGGAAACTCCCTCCATTCTTGTTTTATATAATCTCTCTGAATATAATAATTATTTTTTTTAAAAAGACTTTTTAAAGAACAGTTTTAGACTTAGAGAAAAACTGAGAAGATGGTATAGAATTCCCATATACCCTGCACTCAGTTTCCCCAATTATTAACATCTTACATTAGCGTTTGTTATAATTAATTAGCAAATATTGATACAGTATTATTATTATTATTATTTTTTTGGCTTTTGTCATTTTAGGGCTGCACCCGTGGCATGTGGAGGTTCCCAGGCTAGGGGTCGAATCGAAGCTGTAGCTACCAGCCTATGCCACAGTCACAGCAACACGGGATCCGAGCTGTGTCTGCAGTCTACATCACAGCTCACAGCAACGCTGGATCCTTAACTGACTGAGTAAGGCCAGGGATCGAATCTGCAACCTCATGTTTCCTAGTCGGATTCATTTCCGCTGAGCAACGACGGGAACTCCCAGTATTACTATTTTTAAAGGCCATACTTAATTCACATTTCTTTAGTTTTTTTCCTAATGTCTTTTTTCTGTTCTAGGATCTCATATTACATTTAGTTGTCATGCCTCTGTAGGCTCCTTTTGGGTGTGACTGTTTTTCGGACTTCCTTTGTTTCTGATGACCTTCACAGTTTTTGAGGAGTACAGATCACATACTATCTAGGATGTTCCTGCACTAGCATTTCTCTTAAATTGCTTTATTGTTTGTTTTATTCACTTGTCAGGCTGTACTTCATATGTGGGAGCCGGGTAAGGAGTCAGCTGGTTGACTCTTCAGTATACCAACCTTCAATGATTCCCCATTTCTAATACTTCTCATCAGATCTGCCAACTCTGAGTTCACAGCCTCTCTGGGATCCTAATGAGCAGAGTGGAACAGAGCAACTCACTTCTCCACTGCAGCCCAAGAGAACTTTCACATAACATAAACAGGAACACATATTGTTGGATATTACATATGAGGGTCTTGATTAGATATAGAAAACTATTAACAATTCTCATTCCCACGAATACTTTCTAAAGGAGAACAAAACAACCACGTGGCATATAAATGTAAGGATATTCAAGACCATTATGCAAATTAAGATAAGCTCAAAAACCCTGCACATAAAATAACAACCAAACTTTGTTTTCTGAACATGTAAAAGTGTCCAATTAGAAATCTACGTCATACGGTGTCAGAAGAATCAGGCAGTGGTTCCCCTGGGGTGGCAGTGACTAGGAGGGAGGGAGCATGAAGAATTTTAGGGGCACTGGTGAATGTTTTGTTTTGTGATCTTGGTGCTAGTTACACAGATGAGTTCCCATTGTCAAAATTAATTGATGCATGTCTTTTTGTGCGTGTGTGTGTGTGTATGTTACAATTCAACAAAAATCCATTTAAAAAAATGATGGTACAAGAATACAACTTAAAAATCCCCAAACTATGTCAATGAACTCTTGCCCTTCTTGAGGCACTTTCAAAAACATTCAACATGGATTTACTAGAACAACAAAAACAATGATGTGCATTCAACAGAAATGAAAGGTAGATCTCACGTTCAAGGAATTTATGAGCTACTTAGGAAAACAGAATATTTAGATATGAAATTAAGAATATTAACAAGCAACATATCAGGCTACAAAGAATGCAACAGTGAAAACAGATCCAATACTGGCATGTAACTGATTCTCATCAGAAGGCCTGGATATAAATACTCCCTAAGTGGGCCCTTTTGGTTGGAGATCTCTTTTTCTTTAACCTTAACAAAACCTAGTTAGCTCTGCTAACTAGGCCAAATGCCTGGTTTCAGAAGGTGATTCTGTGGTTGCTGTGGGTGGGCAAGGGGGTTGTTCAGTGGCTATCTGTTATGTTTTAGTGGGAGTATCCCTGTTTTACCTGTTTTATACTAAAGGTTCTGTGTTAATTAACACAAAAACAAGTCTTGGAAACCACTCTTCTTGAAATATGACCTCTACATTTGTATATCTCAGTTGTCTTGCAGTTGAAAAAAATTAAAAACCTCTGAAACTCTCAAGACAAAACCAATTTTAAGGAAATGAAAATTACCTGAAGTAAAGGAATAAAATCGTCCTGTTCTAGAGAGCTGCAGCCCGGCCTTGCTAGAAGACAGATAAACTTAGAGGCATCATCGTGATGGTTATTCAGCAACCTGTAAAAGAAACAACTGCTTAGGAAGACCGGCTAATGACCAGAACATCAATAGTTGGTAATTTCGGTCAGATCTGAAGGCCATTTAGATCAAGAATCAAGTGCTCTTTTCTCAATGATTAAAAACAAGGAAAATTTTCATGTTCTTGATTCTGTCAAAGGACCATCTTAATAAAAGCTTAACAATAGGCTGGAATATTATTTTTGTAGAATGCTTCTGAGACCATAGAGGTAACTGAAATAATGTAGGTAAAAACACACTCGAAGGTGAATGTCTATTCAGGTTTAGCTCAGGGCATCTGGAACCAGAACCCCAGAGCTGTCCACCAGGGGGAATGCATATGACAGACCACTACATACCACATAAGACAGAAACTATGGTTTGACCAGGTTGGCAGACATATTTAGGGACAACCTGATAGGGAGCTTTTGAAATCAGACTTTGAAGGACCAGGCTTAAGAAAAATGAAGGCCCTATTAAGTCTGCAAGCTCTGAGAAATCCTCACATCCAACTAATTGCTGGATATTTCCATTGGAGTATTATATTCTGAGAGAAAAGTCAAATTAGTGAAAACCAAATTTAAATCTTCTTCTAAAGTCAATTTTTTTTCATGGATATCTTTTTTTGTTAATGGCAGTACCACCCAAGGTGGCCTTGAAATTTTGAAGTCTTTTTTAAAAATAAAGTTTTTAGGAGTTTCCGTCATGGCGCAGTAGAAACGAATCCAACTAGGAACCATGAGTGCGGGTTCTGTCCCTGGCCTCGCTCAGTGGGTTAAGGATCCAGCACTGCCATGAGCTATGGTGTAGGTTGCAGATGTGGCTCGGATCCTGTGTTGCTGTGGCTGTGATGTAGGCTGGCAGCTATAGCTCTGATTGGACCCTTAGCCTGGGAACCTCCATATGCAATGGGTGTGGCCCTAAAACACAACAAAAAAATTTAATTTTTTATTTTTTGAAATATAGTTGATTTACAATACTGTGTTAATTTCTTCAGTACAGCAAAGTGATTCAGTTTTATGTATATGTAAGTTCTTTTTCATATTCTTTCGCATTATGGTTTTATCATAGGATATTAAATAGTTCCTTGTGCTATACAGTAGAACCTTGTTGTTTATCTATTTTATTTTATTTTATTTTTTTGTCTTTTTGCCTTTTTTAGGGCCGCACTCATGGCATATGGAGGTTCCCAGGCTAGGGGTCTAACAGGAGCTGTAGCTGCCGGCCTTCACCACAGCCACAGCAACACGGGATCCGAGCTGCATCTGCAACCCACACCACAGCTCACGGCAACGCTGGATTCTTAACCCACTGAGCAAGGCCAGGGATCGAACCCGCAACCTCATGGCTCCTAGTCAGATTCGTTAACCACTGAGCCACAACGGCAACTCCCTATCCATTTTATATATAACAGTTTGCTTCTGTTAACCCCAGACTCCCAGCTCCATCCCTCCCCTAGCTCTCCTCCCCCATGGCAACCACAAGTCTGTTCTCCATGTCTGTGAGTCTGTTTCTGTTTTATAGATAGATTCATTTGTGCTGTATTTTAGATACCATATATAAGTGATATTATATAGCATTTGTCTTTCTCTGGCTTGCTTTACTTAGTATGTATATCTTTTTTTTTTTTTTTTTGTCTTTTTGTCTTTTTAGGGCCGCAACCATGGCATATGGAGGTTCCCAGGCTAGGGGTCTAATCGGAGCTACAGCTGCTGGCCTATGTGAGAGCCACAGCAACGCCAGATCTGAGCCGTGTCTGTGACCTATACCACAGCTCACGGCAACACCAGATCTTTAACCCACTGAGTGAGGCCAGGGAATTGAACCTACATCCTCATGGATGCTAGTCAGATTTGTTTCTGCTCCCATTTTTTAATTGGATTGTTAGTTTTTTGGTTATTGAATTGTATGAGCTGTTTGTATATTTTGGAAATTAAGCTCTTGCTGGTTGTATCATCTGCAAATATTTTCTCCCAGTCTGTAGGTTTTCTTTTCATTTTGTTTATGGTTTCCTTTGCTATGCAAAAGCTTATAATTTTGATTAGGTCCCATTTATTTTTGTCTTTATTTCTACTGCCTTTGAGAGTGACCTAAGAAAACATTGGTACAATTTATGTCAAAGGATGTTTTGCCTATGTTCTTCTCTTCTAGGAGTTTTATGGTGTTATGTCTTATATTTAAGTCTTTAAGATATTCTGAGCTTATTTTGTATCTGGCATAAGCATGGTGAAGTCATTTTCAAATTATTTCTCTTCCTTGTTTTCCATATCCAATTAGTCTCCAAACTTTTATTATTATTTTTTTTTATTTTATCATTTTTTTAAACAGCCTCACTTGGGGCAAATGGAAGTTCCCAGGCTAGGGGTCAAATCAGAGCTGCAGCTACAGGCCTATGCCGCAGCCATGGCAACAATGGATCCAAGCTACGTCTATGACCTACACCACAGCCTGTGGCAATGCCAGATCCTTAACCCAATGGGTGAAGCAAGGGACTGAATCTGCATCCTCACAGGGACAATGTCATGTACTTAACCTGCTAAGCTACACTGGAAACTCTGAGTCTCCAAACTTTCTTGCTTTTCTTCCGTAATCATGTGTTGAATGCTAATTGTGTGTCAGACTCTGTGTCTGACCTTGTGGATACTTGGAATACAAAGAAAATAAGACATGGTTTCATGCCCTGTAAGGAGCTTATAGTCTAGTGAGAGAACTACCCCAATAAGACTATATTCCTGTGTTCACAGCCTCGACAGAAATGATAAATCCAGGGTGTCATGGAAGGATACAGTGAGATTCCCTGAGCAGGTGAAGTAGGAAAACAGGCTGTTGTGAATCAAGGGGGTTGTATGTATGCCTTAGGTGAGAGCACAAGTGCACAGATTCTGTGGGCAAGTGCAAGCACTGGGGTGGTAAGAGAAGCATGTAAACTCAGACCCTGGAGGCCCTTTTATGTTCGGTCAAGAAGTCTGGACTTCAGCCTACTCACAAAAGAATTTTAACTTGGATGGTAACAGAGGTGTTTTTCATAAATATCAAGGAAAAATCTAACCAAGGGCCTGGACATGAATATGGGCAGCAGGAGATGAAGAGAAAGGAGCAAATATGGTTGAAATTAAAGGACATGGTAGTTGGGGGGGAGGCGGTAAAGGAGGAGAGAACAAGGTTACTCTCAGGTTTCCAGCTTGGACCACTAGGTGCTTGGGATATAGGATGAGAACACTAGACTTCTGAGGAATATTCCCTCCAGACATTTTAGACAACCATTCCTTCCTTCCTATTTCCATTTTACCATCAAATCCAGTGTCTAACGCTAAGTCTTTTAGAAGGGAAGAGGGTCATCATAACAGGCTTCAGTGTTCATCTAACTTAGTATCATTCTAAAACATTCTTTGGGGAGTTCCTGTCATGGCTCAGTGGTTAACGAAACCGACTAGGAACCATGAGGTTGTGGGTTCGATCCCTGGCCTTGCTCAGTGGGTTAAGGATCCGGCATTGCCATAAGCTGTGGTGTAGGTTGCAGATGCGGCTCGGATCCCATGTTGCTATGGCTGTGGTGTAGGCTGGTGGATACAACTCCAATTAGATCCCTGGCCTGGAAACCTCTATATGCCATGAATGTGGCCCTAGAAAAGGCAAAAGGAGAAAAAAAAAATAAAACATTCTTTGATTATATAATTCCCTTTTCCAAAAACGTAGCTTTTCCTCAGGCCAGGAATCAAACTTGAGCCACAGCAGTGAAAATGCCAAATCCTACATAAACAGTAACTTTCTACTACTTCTATGAGTAAGTCTCTAAGTTGGGCATTTAAGGCCTTCTCCAATTAGGCTAGAGTCTGCTTGCCTACCTCTTGCTTTTCTAAACAAAACTTTCATTCCAGGCAGATGGCTTGAGTCACTCCTCTCTGAGCGTGCCGGGTTTGTTCTTCCCTCGGTGCCATTCCTCATGTTGTTCTACTCCTAGAATGCCACCTTTCCCACCTTTGCTATCTGAATGCCGGCTCTCAGCCAACAACTCACCTCTTTTATAAAACAAGTTCTCTGACAACTAAATTCCTTACTGATCTTTGTACTACTTAATTTATATATTTGCCACTGTACCATGAACTTTCTTTTATTTCTCTGGCACCTAAAGGGCAGGAAAATTATAGTTCTTTTTTTCCCTTGGCACCCAACATAGTGACTTTCACATAGAACATTCTCGATCTAACAGATGTACACTTAACTGACTTCTTTTGTGATTATTTAAGCCACAGTAATTACCTTTAAATTTATTCTTCTTTTCTTCAGCATGCTCAAAACCTCCAAACTTAAATAAATATGTATTTCAGAAAAAGACTGGTGCAGTAGGTGCTGATGGGAACCATCTCTTAGGATTAGAAAATGAGTGAGATGATCACAACAAAAAGGCAGTCAGGTGTTTGGAAAAAAGTGCTTTTATGAGGAAAGGATAGTATTACTAAATAAAAACTGCACAAATATGGCAGAGGAGAGATACTCTGAGAGGGGAAATTCAAATCCCAATATGGCTTTTTGCTATCAGAAGCATGAAACAGAAAGGAACGGTGAATTACAGTTCTCAGGCAATGCCAGTGGCTGGTGAACTCCATTTGGCAGGACAGAAAGATAATTAAAGTCATGAAAGCTGGAGAATTTCATTAAGATGGCGGAATAGAAGGACTGGAGCTCAACTTCTCTCCCAAAAAACAGCAAAAATACAACCAAATGCCGAGCAACCTTCAACCAAATGGACTGTAAACTTCCAAAAAAGATACTCTGCTCCAGAAGACACAGTGGAGACCACATCAAGAGGTAGGAGGGGCGATTACAGGACAGAAGCAACCCCATACCTCCCGGGTGGGAAGCCCCACAGACTGGAAAGTAACTGCATCACAGAGACTCAGCTACAGGACTGAGAGCTCTGAGCCTCACGTCAAATCCCCACACCTGGGGATTGGGCACAGGGAGAAAGAGCCCCTGGAGCATCTGGCATTGAAGGCCAGCGGGGCTTGTGTGCAGGAGCTCCACAGGACTCCAGGAAACAGAGACCCCATTCTTGAAAGGCACACACAGACTTTCACGTGCACTGGGTCCCAGGGCAAAGCAGTCTCCAGAGGAATCCGGGTGGAACCTGACTGCAATTCCTGGAGGATCTCCTGGGAAAACAGGGGTGACTGTGGCTTGTTGTGGGGGAAGGGCATTAGAGGTGAAGCTCTCGGGGACATTCATCAGCCTGCATTTCTCTGGAGGTGGCCATTTCTGGGAAAATCTGGTCCCTCCCATCGGCGCTGAGAAAAGCCAGGCCAAACAGCAATTCAGGTGGGATCTCAGCCCCACCCATCAGTAAACTGGCTGCCTAAAGACCCCTCAGGCACACAGCCAGCCTCTAATCTCATCCAGAGACAAAGCCCCATCCATCAGAGGGAGAGGAATCAACCCCACCTACCAGTGGGCAGGTATCACTCCCTCCCATCAAGAAGCCTACAGCAAACCCCCTCCATACCAACTTTAGCCACAGGGGAGGCAAACACCAGAACTAAGAGAGGCTACAAGTCTATTGTAGGCAAAAAGGTCATCATACCAAAAACCTGTAAAAATGAAAAGACAGAAAACTTTAACTCAGATAAGGGAGAAAGAGAAAAGTCCAGAAAAACAGCTCAGTGATGAGGAGATTATCAGCCTCCCAGAAAGAGACTTTAGACTGTTGATGCTGAAGATGATGCAAATAGACTGGAGGCAAAGATTGATCATTTACAGGAAACACTGAGCAAAGAAATACAAGCTGTAAAAATTAAACAAGAAGAGATGCAAAATACAATCACTGAAATAAAAAATTCCTTAGAAGCAGCCAACAGTAGAATACAGGAGGCAGAAGAACGAATCAGTGAGGTGGAGGACAGATTAGTGGCAATCACTAATGCAGAAGAGAAAAGAGATAAAAGATTGAAAGGAAATGAGCAGAGGCTCAGAGAATTCTGGGATAACGTTAAATGCACCAACATCCATATTATAGGGGTGCCAGAGGGAGAAGAGAGAGAGAAGGGGACAGAAAAAATATTCGAGGAGATTATAGCCGAAAACTTTCCTAATATGGGAAAGGAACCACTCACTCAAATCCAGGAAGCGCAACAAGTACCATATAAAATAAACCCAAGGAGGAACACCCCCAGACACATATTAATCAAAATGACCAAAATTAAAGAC
>PVHT021183691.1:3939399-4003361 GCA_004024745.2 Catagonus wagneri | reverse complement strand
GAAAAAAAAAAAAAAAAAATAAAATAAAATATCTATGCACCCAACATAGGATCGCCACAATATATAAGGCAACTGCTAACAACCTTAAAAGGAGAAATCAACAAGAACACCATCATAGCGGGGGACTTTAACACCCCACTTACAGCAATGGACAGGTCATCCAGACAGAAAATCAATAAGGAAACACAGGCCCTGAATGAAGCATTAGATAAGATGGACTTAATAGACATTTATACGACATTCCATCCAAAAGCAACAGAATACACATTCTTCTCAAGTGTACACGGAACATTCTCTAAGATTGATCACATCCTGGGTGACAAATCAAGTCTCAGTAACTTTAAGAAAATTGAAATCACTTCAAGCATCTTCTCTGACCACAATGCTATACGACTGGAAATCAACAACAAGAAAAAAATGGCCAAAAATACAAATACGTGGAGACTAAACAGCATGCTACTAAATAACCAATGGATCACAGAAGAAATCAAAGAGGAAATTAAAAAATACCTAGAAGCAAATGACAACAAAGATACAACACCCCAAAACCTCTGGGATGCAGCAAAAGCAGTTCTAAGAGGAAAGTTTATAGCAATACAAGTCTACCTCAGGAAACAAGAAAAAGCTCAAATAAACAATCTAACTTTACATCTAAAGCAGCTAGAAAGGGAAGAACTGACAAGGCCCGAAGTTAGTAGAAGAAAAGAAATCATAAAGATCAGAGCAGAAATCAACGAAATAGAAACGAAGAAAACCATAGAAAAGATCAATGAAACTAAAAGCTGGTTCTTTGAAAAGATCAACAAAATTGATAAACCCTTAGCCAGACTTATCAAGAAAAAAGAGAGAGGACACAAATCAATAAAATTAGAAATGAAAAAGGAGAAGTAACAACAGACATCACGGAAATACAAAGGATCAGAAGAGACTACTATATGCAACTATATGGCAATAAAATGGAAAACCTAGAAGAAATGGACACATTCTTAGAAAAGTACAATCTCCCAAGACTAAACCAAGATGAAATAGAAAATATGAATAGACCAATCACAAGTTCTGAAGTTGAAACTGTGTTTAAAAAACTTCCAACGAACAAAAGTCCAGGACCAGATGGTTTCACAGGTGAATTCTATGAAACATTTAGAGAAGAGCTAATGCCTATCCTTCTGAAACTCTTCCAAAAAATTGCAGAAGAGGGGACACTCCCAAACTCATTCTATGAGGCAACCATCACCCTGATACCAAAACCAGACAAAGATATCACAAAAAAAGAAAATTACAGGCCAATCTCACTGATGAACATAGATGTAAAAATTCTCAACAAAATACTAGCCAACAGAATCCAACAATACATTAAAAGGATTGTACACCACGATCAAGTGGGATCTATCCCAGGGATGCAAGGATTCTTCAATATCTGCAAATCAATCAGTGTGATACACCACGTTAACAAATTGAAGAATAAAAACCACATGATCCTCTCCATAGATGCAGAAAAAGCCTTTGACAAAATCCAACACCCATTTCTGATAAAAACCCTTCAGAAAGTCGGCATAGGGGGAGCCTACCTCAACATAATCAAGGCCACCTATGACAAACCCAGAGCTAACATCATTCTCAATGGTGAAAAGCTGAAAGAATTCCCTCTGAGATCAGGAACAAGACAGGGATGTCCACTCTCACCACTACTATTCAACATAGATCTGGAAGTCCTAGCTACAGCAATCAGAGAAGAAAAAGAAATAAAAGGAATCCAAATTGGGAAAGAAGAAGTAAAACTATCATTTTTTGCAGACGACATGATACTATACCTAGAGAACACTAAAGACTCTACCAGAAAACTATTAGAGCTCATCAATGAATTTGGCAAAGTTGCAGGATACAAAATTAATACCCAGAAATCAACTGCATTTCTATATACCAACAATGAAAGATCAGAAAGAGAAATTAGAGAAGCAATCCCGTTTACCATCGCATCAAAAACAATCAAATACTTAGGAATAAACCTGCCTAAAGAGACAAAAGACCTGTACTCTGAAAATTATAAGGCGCTGATGAAAGAAATCAAGGATGACTTAAAAAGGTGGAAAGACATACCATGCTCTTGGATTGGAAGAGTCAATATTATCAAAGTAACCATACTACCCAAGGCAATCTACACATTCAATGCAATCCCTATCAAATTAGCAAGGACATTTTTCAAAGAACTAGAACAAAATAGTTTAAAGTTTGTCTGGAAACACAAAAAACCCAGAATAGCCAAAGACATCCTGAAAAAGAAAAATGGAGCTGGAGGAATCAGGCTCCCTGACTTCACACTATACTACAAAGCTACAGTCATCAAAACCGTATGGTACTGGCACAAAGACAGAAATACAGATCAGTGGAACAGGATAGAAAGCCCAGAATTAAATCCACGCATCTATAATCAACTAATCTATGATAAAGGAGCCAAGAATATACATTGGACAAAAGACAGCCTCTTCAATAAGTGGTGCTGGGAAAACTGGACAGCTACAGGTAAAAAAAAATGAAACTAGAACACTTCCTAACACCACGCACAAAAATAAACTCAAAATGAATTAAAGATCTAGATAGAAGACCTGATACTATAAAACTCTTAGAGGAAAACATAGGCCAAACACTCTCTGACATAAACATCTTCTCAGATCCATGTGTCAGAGTAAGGACAATAAAAAGAGAAATAAACAAATGGGACTTAATTAAACTGCAAAGTTTCTGCACAGCTAAGGAAACCCTAAACAAAACGAAAAGACAACCCACAGAATGGGAGAAAATATTTGCAAATGATTCAACTGACAAGGGATTAATCTCCAAAATTTACAAACAACTCCTACAGCTCAATACCAAAGAAACGAACAACCCCATCCAAAAATGGGCAGAGGATCTAGGCAGACAGTTCTTCAAAGAAGACATTCAGATGGCAAATAAACACATGAAAAGATGTTCAACATTGCTCCTCATTAGAGAAATGCAAATCAAAACCACCACGAGGTACCACCTTACACCAGCCAGAATGGCCATCATCAAAAAGTCTACAAACAATAAGTGCTGGAGAGGGTGTGGAGAAAAAGGATCCCTACTACACTGTTGGTGGGAATGCAAATTGGTGCAGCCACTGTGGAAAACAGTATGGAGAGTCCTCAGAAAACTCAAAATAGAATTACCATTTAATTCAGCAATCCCACTTCTGGGCATCTATCCAGAGGAAACCATGACTCGAAAAGACACATGTACTCCAGTGTTCATTGCAGCACTCTATGCAATAGCCAGGTCATGGAAACAACCTAAATGCCTATCGACAGAAGAGTGGATAGGGAAGATATGGTACATACACACAATGGAATGCTACTAAGCCATTAAAAGGAACGAATTACCAACATTTATAGCAACATGGATGGACTTAGAAATTATCATGCGAAGTGAAACCAGTCGGACAATTAGACAGCAACACCCAATGCCACCGCTTACATGTGGAAACTAAAAAGACAACATGAACCTTCTTACAGAACAGACAATGACTCACAGAGTTTGGAAAACCTTGGCTTTTCAAATAAGACAATCTGGGGGGTGGGGGGATGCACTGGGGGTTTGGGATACAAAATCTTTAAAATTGACTTGTGATGATTTATGTACACCTATAATTGAATTAAAATCCATTAAGAAAAAAAAATAAAGTCATGAAAGCTGGACAAAGAAGCTAAACAGCTATATGTTTTAAACTGGTATCTTCCAGAGCCCTTAAGACAAAATGTTGTTGGAGTTCCCTGGTGGCCTAGTGGGCGAAGGACCCACGTTAAGAAACCTGCTGTGGTGCAAGTTCGATCCCTGGCCTGGGAACTTCTGCATGTCATGGGTGTGGCCAAAAAAATACTGTTTTGTTAATGGACAAATGACATGCTGACATGAAAAGCTAAGAGAAAGTAAAGCATATAAAAGCAGGAGCAATATTACAGATGGTTTGAGAGGAGCTCCGCCACAAGCTGGTAGTCTAGAAACTCAAACAGGAAAGTGGTGGAGCAATGCCTTTCCCCTCAAAATGTCTCGATTGTAAGAGAAAACAGATGTCAGATATAAAACAGGCAGTAGAGCAAGGAAGGGAGGGGAGCAGAGGCAGGGGAACAAGAATCTGTTAAGGTGTTCATGTTCAAACTACTTGGAGGAGGGCTTAGAAGCCTCCACCCCATGAGCACTGGGAAAGGAGGCAGATTATTTCTTGTTACGCTGTGACTTTTGTATTGGACTTTTCCCCCAAGATTATATAAAGCCTGTTATTGGAGTAAGTCAGCATGTGTATGTATATGCCCATATGTTTTAATTCTGTCATTATCGGCCAGTTATTTTTTTCATACTTCAAAGTTTTAATATACCATACTTGGACCCAAGTCACTTTATGCAAAGGGTACAATATATAAAAAATTAAAAAAAATAAACACGTCTTCTTCAAGGTCAGTGTGGTAATTCAAACCATCATGTTTAGTTGCTTAGTCTCCCAAAATAGCCATAAATTTGGGTTGCCTTTAAAGCACCCTGGTTTTTAAAACGCATTTTTAAGTGCTCTGAGAGGAGCTCCCACTAGAGGGCACTCCAGTCATTACAGTATCTGGCCAGAAGATGAAGCTTTGAAACAGACACATTACACTTAACTATTCATAGAATTTTTTTTTTTGTCTTTTTGCCTTTATCTACAGCCACACCCGCGGCATGTGGAGGTTCCCAGGCTAGGGGTCTAACAGGAGCTGTAGCTGCCGGCCTTCGCCACAGCCACAGCAACGCGGGATCCGAGCTGCATCTGCAACCTTCACCACAGCTCACGGCAACGCCGGATCCTTAACCCACTGAGCAAGGCCAGGGATCGAACCCGCAACCTCATGGTTCTTAGTCGGATTCGTTAACCACTGAGCCACGAAGGGAACTCCTAGAATTTTTTTTTTTTGATGAAAAAAGATAGGGACAGTTGCTCATGCTACATAACTTCATAAGCAGTTTCCTGCAGTAACTGAAAACGACTTGTGCCTCACATCTTTTTTCCACTTTTGCCTTTTACAGAAATCTCTTTTCCTTAGATATAAAATGAAAATGATTCATCTCAATAAAGGAATACAGCTGTTGTGGGTGCTGCTGCTGCTCTTTCCACCAACATAAATGGTCACCCTATCTCACTGACATAAAGTCTTAAGATAAAAAAAAACTGGCTATTACTTTAATATTACGCAGTTAATTGCAGGTAAACAAGTTGATCGCTAAGTTTTCCTTTGCTATAGTCAGCCTCAGGCTCACAAAAAAAACAGGTCCTAGCATATTAAAAATAACTCAGAATCTAAGTAGTTACTTAGATTTGGCTCTAATCATTCATAGAATGAACTACTTATTTTTTTTTTCAATCTCCTAGCTTGTTCAAAGATTTCTCTTAAACAATCATAATTCACTTCTTGCTGCTTTCCCAGACTGTTAGATGGTTTTCACCTATGATGCTGAACTCAGTGGCCGAAGACACCCCCGACAAGAGCTGTGAAGTGTCCCTATTCTTTCTACCCCTGGTTCACACTCCAACTGAGGCCTTTTCAGGGCCTGGCAGAGAAGCTAGCTGAATGAAAGATAGAATATCTACATATTCCATGTTCTTCAGTTCTGCTACTGTTACATACTGATTTAAAACAAACAATTATCTATCTATCTATTTATCTTCTTTCATGCACCTGTGGCATGCAGAAGTTCCCAGGCCAGGGACAGAATCTGAGCTGCAGCTGTAACCTCCACCACAGCTGCAGCAAGGCCAGATCCTTAACCCACTGCACCAGGCAGGGATTGAACCTGCACCACCTTAGAGACAATGTCAGATCCTTAATCCGCTGTGCCACAATAATTAATAAACAGACAAGCAGATCACCCCGCTGAAGTCTTAGCTTTACTGGTGGGGAAAGTGAACCCAAGCTGGCCATTCTTACTCAGGTGTTTGCCTCTATTTTCTTCCCCCAGGTTCTAGGCTGCCACAACAGCCAGAATGGCAAATGCCAATCCCTTTACTGGTTTGTTCCTGACTAATTAGTGCTTTTTTGTTAACTCTAGGATCCAAAGAATTCTCTTATTTTTTACGGCTGCTTAACCACACATTAAAAAAATACTACATTTTTTAGATTTTTATCCAGCTATTTCCTATTTGCTATAAGAGAGGTGGAATGGTGACTATGGCCCCAACTTTGGAGGGTCATTTCACTGGTGTATGAGGAGTTATTCTCCCAAGACCATTTTATTTATTTATTTATTTAATTAATTTATTTATTTATTTCATTTTATTTTTGTCTGTGCCTGCTGCATGTGGAAGTTCAGGCCAGGGATCAAACCAGTGTTAAAAGAAACCCATTAATTGGTAGTCTTATATACCCTGATCACTTTAGTTCCACTGTAATCCAAGAAGAACATGGGGAAGTCAATTTGCAGACAGATTTTAAAAAATACGAATATACTTATTAATTGCCTATTATGTTCTCAAGCATTCTGCTATTAAAGACTTTCAGAAATCCTTAAAGGCTTAGAAGGAATCTGTGAGCTGAATTTTGCCACTATCATACATCTA
The DNA here is from genome assembly GCA_004024745.2 of Catagonus wagneri. Taxonomy (NCBI): domain Eukaryota; kingdom Metazoa; phylum Chordata; class Mammalia; order Artiodactyla; family Tayassuidae; genus Catagonus; species Catagonus wagneri. Next base: position 3,996,763 of record PVHT021183691.1, on the reverse strand, counting down.
TTTTAAATAATAATGATGATGATAGCGATAACAGGTGAGTAGCATTTTCCAATAGATAGTTCATCAGAAAGGGTATCTAACCCAGAAAAGATTCTGAGAAGAACATATGCAAAGAAGGCTGATCAGTTAAAGGAGGCAGAAGGGACAAGTTATAACATTCTCTTAAATTGCATAAATATACCAAGAAACAACTTCTAAAGAAGTAAAAAGAGAGGAAAAAATAAAATACAGAAGAAAGTTGGATATGAACTTGAAACCTTATCAAGATGTTAAAATCCAGGAATATCTTGATAAATGTACAATTTGTTTGTTCCTTATCTGGAGCTTTCAAAAAATAATGACTAAAATCTATTAGAATTCAGTTATTTTTAATAAATCAACTAAATATACTTCTAAATTGGATCATATAAGAACGGAAGCTGTATTTTTCATGTGACATGTGTGGTCTGCTCCCCTTAAAGGAGCATTTATGTAACTGCTACAAGAGTCAAATCCTAAGACTCAAATTGTTAACAAGTGAAACTAAGAAACTAACAAATAGTTATTAAAGAGGTATTTCTGAAGGTCTGTTTTACTGTTTTAGAGACACACAGGACAAAGGCTTAAGGAAAGAATTTGTATGTGGGCATATAAAGCTGTGAATCACTGAATTTTACTTGTTGGACAAAGGGTAAAGGGAAAATGAATAAATGAGTGAAACAAGTGACCTTTATAAAGCATGTCATCAGGACCAGCCCCAGAGTAACTGCTCATATACTTACTTTCTCCACATAGCGATGAATGACTGTGCTGACACAAATCCTGTCCTCTCTCCCCCTGCGGCCCTGAACATGGGGGCTTTCCAATAGAGAGGACAGCCACAGACCTGCAAATAGAACATGAAGGCAGTGTAAGCCAAGGGCAGCGAAGGGATGACGTGGCCAAGAAAGGGCCTTTGTGGCTTTTACCCTTCATGCCACACTGGACAGAAGAGCCCTTGGAGGAGCAAAACTGGGGCAGAGGCAGATTTATCAGCTGGGGTAGATTCAGCAAGGCAGGGGAAACAAAATAAGAGAATGACATGCTTCCTGAAGAAAATGAGAATCCATTTACCTTTTCTGAGTTCATTTACGGTCTTGTTTCTTTCCCCTAACGTGACATTTAAAGCAACCAGCCTCCCTCCCTCTGTACCACTCTTTTTTGTTTTGTTTTGTTTTTTTAGGGCCACACACAAGGCATATGGAGGTTTCCAGGCTGGGGTCAAATCAGAGGTACAGCCGCTGGCCTACACTACAGCCACAGCAACTCAGGATCCAAGCTGTGTCTACAACCTACACCACAGCTCATGGCAACGCCAGAGCCCCAACCCACTGAGTGAGGCCATGGATCAAACCCATATCCTCATAGATAGTAGTCTTGTATTCGTTTCCACTGCGCCACAATGGGAACTCCCTTCATCCCACTCTTGCATCATGTATTTTCTACCTTTAGCAAGAAAAAGAAGTGACTGAACATCATGGCTGTATACGCCCTTCCTTCCTATGGCAGAAATACATGGCCACCTTATGGCTCGGTCACGTGGTGTCAAAAGTCTCTACCACCCCTCTCCCTCTCTCTCCTTTGCTTATTGTGTTATTAAGCACCAAGTTCAAGAAGAGCCAGAAAAACCTGGACTGTTCAATGAACACCCATCAACTCTATTTAAATTCAGGTAAAAGATGAAAAGCCAAAATTAAAATGCTATCATTTATTCATATACTAGAAGATATCACAAATGACTACATGTTATATAAGCCTTAGGAAGAACCAAAATACAACACCCTAAAAGGTAACAATTTTTCCTCTTCAATAAAAAGCTCTTTCAATTAAGAAAGATTATTCTTATACTCTTACATGAAGAGTTCATACCAAAATTACTGTTTTTCTAGACAGAAAATGCTTCCTTCCAACAATATCTAAATATTAGCAGAAAAATTATCTCCAAATGTTCTCAACTTTGCGTATACACATAAAACACATTCCAAAATCTGACTCTTCAAAGAGTCATATCTTGTCATTGGATAAATATATTCTTGGAGTTCCCTCTGCGGTGCAGTGGGTTAAGAATCTGACTGCAGTGGCTTGGGTCACTGCGGAGGTGGGGGTTCGATTCCCAGCTTGCTGCAGTAGGTTAAGGATCTGGTGTTGCAGTAGTTGTGGTTCAGATTCAATCCCTGGCCCAGGAACACCCATATGCCAAGGGTGTGGCCATAAAAAAAGATATTCTTATTATTCATATTAGATAGGGGGTCTGTTAAGTCTTATTCTACAAAGGGAAGCTCCTCTGGTGGTGGACTAGATGTGATTCCACATTGCGTTCAGATGAAGCTGTTACTGGTGTTGCCTCAGTACATAGGGGTCCCCACAGAAGCCTGAATAGTACTTTGTCTGAGATTAGTTATTCTGAGAGAATGCCCAGTGCTGCCAGGTTCATATCAGAGAAGAGGATACGGATGGCGAGGTTCAAACCATGGGAGAGAAGTACAGGGCAGAAATAAGAGACTGTTCCTGCCAAGGCCACTAAAGCATGTTCTGCAAGCAGGGTGGAATTTAAGATTTCTTAAGTCCAGAGGTCAAATACCTCCACTGAGGTCAAGAATGAGGGAAAGGTGTTGCTTAGCAACCAAATGGATTTTGTTTATTGTGTAAACTGTGATTGCCAAGGTACAAAGCTCACAATTAATATATTTTGGGTGGTAACTGTCAAATCCATTTCCCCCAGTCCCAATCTTTCCTTTCATCCAGAATGGAGGTTTGCCAAGAAGAGGTTATTGGCAACTGCTGGGAAGGTTGAAAGAAGAGTCTGTATTATGGAGGTGGGGGTATAGAGCCACAGAGAGTGCAGATACAGGGAGAGAGGGGAACTGGCTTGCCAAAGTGTTGAAGCTCCCACCATTAGAGTTACTACGGAGTTTTCAGAAGTGGAAGGGATCAGGAATCTTCCAGCTCAACCCTAGGAAGTGGTCACTAGCTCTGCTACAACACTTCCAGGGACTGTGCACTTAACCACCTTCTGTGAGGTTTCACCCACTATTAAACAACTTTCATTTCCTTGGATTATGGTCTTTAATCCAGAAGACTCTTGTTTAAATGCATTCATGCCAGCTCCTAAAGAGTAGTAAATCACTGGGATTAACATTTACAAATTTAGGAGTCCCCCTTGTGGCTCAGCAGAAACGAATCCCACTAGTATGCACGAGGATGTGGTTCAATCGCTAGCCTCACTCAGAAGGTTAAGAATCCAGTATTGCTGTGAGTTCTGGTGTAGATCGCAGACGTGGCTTGGATAGGTGTTGCTGTGACTGTGGCACAGGCCAGCAACTGTAGCTCCAATTCGACTCCTAGCCTGGGCACTTCCATATGCCACAGGTGAGGCCCCTCCCCCCCCAAAAAATTACAAATTTATTATGATCCAAAGGCAAAATCCTAAGAGATAAGGTCAGAATAGATATGTCTTGAACTAGATGGTTAAAGGCTGACCTCTTTTTCTTAAAGTGGGGCACCCTGGGTGGCCAAGAAATGGGCAGCATGAGGTATTAGGCCCTTGGAGAAAACACTAAAGGAAAAAACTGGGAGGGCAGTGCTACAAGGGCTACAGATATATTTTGACCATTTAATAAAATGTATGGCTGGCTTGCATCTGCTTAAGAACAAAGAATTAAGGTAAAGGGAGTCAGGGAGTTCCCGTTGTGGCTCAGGAAATGAATCTGACTAGGATCCATGAGGACTCAGGTTCAATCCCCAGCCTCGCTCAGTGGGTTAGGGATACAGCGTTGCCATGAGCTGTGGTGTAGGCTGCAGATGTGGCTCGAATCTGGCATTGCTGTGTCTGTGGTGTAGGTCAGTGGCTACAGCTCCGATTGGACCCCTATCCTGGGACCCTCCATATGCCATGTGTCTGGCCCTAAAAAGACAAAAAAAAAAGGTAAAAGGAGTCAGGAGATCAACAAGAACTCCCCCAAAAAAGTAAATGATATTAATCTGAGGGCAACAGAACAGAGGGTTTTATAACAAAAGAGAGAACAAGCATTTGTCAAGACTTTTTTTTTTTTGTCTTTTTGCCTTATCTAGGGCCGCACCCGCGGCACATGGAGGTTCCCAGACTAGGGGGTCTAACAGGAGCTGTAGCTGCCGGCCTTTGCCACAGCCACAGAAACACGGGATCCGAGCTGCGTCTGCAACCTACACCACAGCTCACGGCAACGCTGGATCCTTAACCCACTGAGCAAGGCCAGGGATCGAACCCGCAACCTCATGGTTCTTAGTTGGATTTGTTAACCGCTGAGCCACGATGGGAACTCCAGCATGTGTCAGGACTTTTAACAAAGGAAAAGAATGGATGACAAGTGAGGAGGTACCACTTTTGTCATTTACTTTTTTAGGGGAGTTCTTATTGATCTCCTGACTCCTTTTACCCCCCCCCTTTTTTTTGGTCTTTTTAGGGCCACACACATGGCATATGGAGGTTCCCAGCCTAGGGGTCCAATCAGAGCTGTAAGTGGGTTTAGAAAACTTAGAGGATGAGGCAAGAGTCAAAGTACGGCAGTTAGTTAGTTTCTGGAGCAAAGAAAACTTGATCAACACCTATAATCTGACCTAAGAATAGCCCAACAACATAAAGAACTTGAAAGCAATCTTGTCTATGATACACAGGAAGAGATGACTGCCCATTATTTGTAATGTTCTTTATCATTTTAAAATATCTCATCACGTTTGTTATTTCATTTGGTCCTGACCTGATTCCATTTAAAAGAAGGCAGATATTTTTATCCAATTCTGCGGGTGAAGAAATAAAGGCACAGAGAGGCTATTTTATAGGGCACAAGCAAGATGGGTCAAGACAGTGCCATGTCAGTCAATGAGAGGTGCTGGGGGGCTTTGAATGGTTCAGAAGACAGTTTCATTCTTTTCCCTCCACTTTCTGTTAGAGGCTAAAACTCAGTAGTGACAAATACTTTCTTGCTGTTCCTCGGTTTCTGTTCCTATGCTGCTTTTGTCCCTCTTAGATTCATTCTCTACTTATTTCTTCTCCATCACACTTAAGGCTGTGGGAAAAAGTACAAACTACATACTGAGAATTTAATTAGAAATGGGCATTAATCTCTCCAAGCCTGTTTGAGATTGAAGATGAATGAGATAAACTTCAACAGATGCAGATTTCATAAACACGGAGTTTTTTTTGTGCTTAAAAAACAGATCCCAGGAGTTCCCTTCGTGGCTCAGTGGTTAACGAATCCGACTAAGAACCATGAGGTTACGGGTTCGATCCCTGGCCTTGCTCACTGGGTTAAGGATCCGGCGTTGCCGTGAGCTGTGGTGTAGGTTGCAGACGCGGCTTGGATCCCGCGTTGCTGTGGCTATGGCGAAGGCCAGCGGCTACAACTCCTGTTAGACCCCTAGCCTGGGAACCTCCATATGCTGCGGGTGAGGCTCTACATAAAAGGCAAAAAGACCAAAAAAAAAAAAAAAACAGATCCCAGTCTCTACAACTACATTTCAGCATCACTCGGTCTGCACACTCAACCTGGCCTCCCCAACAGCTTTATAAACTATAGGAATCCATAAAAATGTTCCTCACTGCTCTGACCACCTCCTCCCTGGTTGTCCCTTGGAGGTTATCTTCTCCTTTTCCTGTAGCTAGCCTGTCATGAGAACATAAGCACTTGAGGGTGAGTGCTGCAGGCACAGAGTCATGTGCCGAGGGGTGAGGACCCATCTGCGGAGCAAAGAATAGAAGTAAGGCTGGTCTAGTGAGTGAGCACTTATTGCACGGGATAAGCTAAATGGAAGACATGATTGAATGAAATTTTTAAATAAATGATTTTAAGAATTAAGAGGCAAAATCCAGTAACATGACCTCATACAGCAGTCGAAAACAAAACGATACAAAACCCATACACTCATGATATCTTCTGAGGTCGTTTTTCACACAACCTCCTCTTTACATGCAATGTCAGTTTTAACTTTTTAAAGGTATGAGCAGTTCACCTTGAGCTGACAACAAGTCTAGAAGCAATGGAGTTCTCATTGTGGCTCAGTAGAAATGAATCTGAGTAGTATACATGAGATTGCAGGTTCGACTCCTGGCCTCACTCAGTGGGTTAAGGATCTGCCGTTGCCATGAGCTGCAGCTAGGATCCTGCGTGGCTGTGGCTGTGGCTGTGGCATAGGCCAGCGGCTGCAGCTCCAATTAGACCCCCAGCCTGGGAACTTCCATATGCCATGGGTGTGGCCCCCCCCCAAAAAAAAAGGTAAGTCTAGTAGCAATGAACATAAATGCTTGGCACCCTTGAACGTGAACTTAGGGCTATAATCATGTACAGTTCAAACAAGTTAATCAAGATATGTACATGTACACTGGCCAACGTGCCACATGATGATTTGGTATAGGCAGTAAATTGTTATGTAAATGAACATTACTATTACGGCTAACCAAAATAGTTTTCTGTCTTTTAAAAACTGCTCCATGGTGTCAGCTTCAAAACTGGCAGTTTTTCCTGATGCCACCTGCAGACTGATTCTTGCTGCCTACAAATAGGAAAGTCCCTATGTGCTCTGACTCCCCAGCAGGCAAACCCCTTCCCGGACTTGACAACACTCTTGCTTGCACTTTCTGTGACCCTGTGCAGTCCTTGCCCTCTGCTCTCTCTCACTGTGGGTTCACTATGGAGTATCAGCAGGTCGCTGAACCACAGAGCAGGGCAGGGCGGCAGAAAGGCTCCTCAGTCAGGGGCTGGGAACAGTCAGAGAAGGAAGGTGGACCCAGAGGCCTTCAAGACAGCTGGCTGCAGGTCTCTAATCCTCGGACTGGCTCTCCAGGATTGGAAGCCCAGCAGAGCCCCGGCGAACTACCATGTCCCTTGATCTGCACGGTTTCTCCTTGTCTGCCTGCCTGAAGCAGTCCATGAAACCTCCTGTCTCTCTCACGCAAGTTGTGTTGTCATGTTAGATATACCCCATTTGGCATATATGCGATTAACATGTTACCTCCAAATACAGACTTCATTTATCCTCGCTAAATTCTCTTTTGGATTTAGATTCATCACTCCAGCCTCTTCAGATAATTGGCCACCTTGATTCATAAAAGGGCCACCTGAAAGAACTTATAATTTACTTGGGTGGATACAGATTGGAAGTGAGCTGACAGTATGTTAGCATACGTTTAAGGGAGATAACGATGTAGGAACAGCACGACGCAGGAGTCAGAGGACGTGTCTCCTGACATGGACAAACTATGTGACTTCGGGTATGTACTTGTGGAATTTCGGTTTCCTCATATGCACAACAGAGTGGAAATAGGTGAGCTCTTATTTCAGGAATGAAACTTTTTCACTAGAATCATCTAAGGGGTCAATAAGCAAGTTCTAAGGTGTGGGGGTGTGAAGAAAAAAGGAATAAAAAAAGAATTCTTTTTCATTTCCCTTAGACTCACTCTAGTTACAAATCATTTAACAGCAGTAACAAATGTTCTGAGGTTGGAAATAGGTGAGAGGACAGGGCATGACTAGGCAGAGATTCAGGCTCCTCTCTCAGGACATGATGGAAGCTGGGCTTTGAGGATGGGTGGCTTGGGGGTGGCAGAGTGGAAGCCCGTTTTGGAGGGGACAACTGTGAGAGCCCACATGCAGAGGTGAGCCTAGGGGAGGGCAGGTGGGGGTCAGGCTCAGACAGGGAACAGTTTGGGTTTTATCCTCCAAAGCAGTAGTTTTCAAACTTTTTTTCCTTCTCTTTTCTGGCTGCCCTGAGGCACATGGAGTTTCTGAACCAGGGATCAGATCTGAGCTGCAGTGGCCTGCAGCAACGCCGGATCTTTAATCCACTGTGCCACGCTGGGTGTCAAACTTGCATCCCAGTGCTCCAGAGACACTGCCAATCCTGTTGTATCACAGCAGGAACTCCCGTTTTCAAACTTTTGAATGTTATTCTTGAAAGCCAAAGAACCGTTTCCAGTGGAAGAGTGCATGGGGTCTTTGGGACTTGCATTTGGTGTCTATGTGTCCACACGCAGTCCTTACTAAACCTTTCTGTCTCTTGCAGCACAGCTTGAGACCACTGCCAAATCCTGAGGTATTACCTGACTCTTCAACATACATGCATGATAAAAATAAAATCCAAACAACACAAAGCACTCCTACTGATGGTAGGAATCCTTGAATACTGCTGAGCTGGGTAATGACACAATCAAAGACAAACTGATGATTATGCTCAGTATTAACTGTTCTAAGAGGAGGCTGGAGGTATAGAATCCAGTACTGAAGATGTTACAGTAGTCCTAGCATTAGGGCTAAGATACTAAACCAGAAGTGGTTGGATATATATTGGAAAGTATCAAAGACTTGCTTCCTAGTGGCAAATCCCTTTATTTTTGTGAAGAATTACAGTGTTGAGCTGGCCTAATGGTTCCTTGCCTGGCTTCAGGGAAAAAGAGTTATGATCAATGTACAAGAACGAAAAAGAGATTTGTATTCAATACATGGGAAATTTTTCTAACAAGTAAGATTACTTAATGATGGAACAGGTTGCTTGGCAAGGTAGTGAGTTTTCTGTTACTGAAGCAGTCAAGCAGATAATGAATTTATGTGTTGGTGATGTCATGATTGGAGTTCCTAAATTAAATGGGAGGTCAGTCTGGGAGACAGCTAAAGTTTTTTTTTTCTTTTTTTCCCAAACTTAAGAGTTTCATGGAATAGAACCACAGCTATATATAAGTATCAAATAAATCTTTTTTTTTTCATACAGAAAAACCCCTATGCGTGCTTAAAAACCACAGAGCAAGGAAGGACACTGAGATTGCTAGAGAAAGAGAGATCATATGTCATTTAGTAATTATATTACCTTTGCAATTTTTCCCATTTCGAAAATGTCTGCTTTCTGATCTTCAATCTCCATGAAAGCAGATTCAATTCTGCTTAGAGTCTGTTCGTGATTACTGCAGGCATCGGGGAGTCCTTCAGGAAAGTAGAACCGTGGAATGTTTATGGATAATGCTGCATTCACAACATTATTCACATGAGGAACAGGGGAGAGAGGTCGAGGACTACTTGGAAAGGTGGCTGGAGGTGGAAGTGGTGTTCCCGGTTTCTTTTCTGGTTTATTTTGAATCTGGAAGGAAAATATGATTATGAGACACAAAAATTCTAAACAGTACATATTTCTTCAAAGTCCTCACCAGTAATAGGAAGTTGTGTTTAAATATAAGAAAAAGCAATTAGAAGGAGTGCTTACTCTACTCTAGAGGGGGTAAGCATGCTCTGAGGGAATGCTTACCTACACTAAAAAATAAATAGGTACATTAATTATCTGTCAATACTTGAGTTTACATGGGTTTGTTCTTAAAAAATCCTACAGTACATTTTCCCACTAGTTGTGTGTCAGACATTTAAGAGCAATCAGTTGACAAATTAAATATCTCAAGGTGAATTCTCAGTCTGTTGGAAACAGATTAGTAAATTCTTCTTGAGGACTGTTCTTGGTCTTTCTGTGCATTTCTACCTCTCCTTCAAGAGGCAGATAGAGTTCTTTTTAAATATGTGTATCTAAAACATATCGTGTGTGGGGAATGTCCTTCTACCTTCTTCTTTAGGTTGACTTTATCTAGGCAGAATCACTGCCCAGTCCCTGATGCAGAGAAAGTCTTCATTAAGAAAATTAAAGAATTTTAGTTTTGAAATGTCTACAAGCTGATTTACCTGCCACTAGGGGCATGCCATTTTTTCTGAGATACACATTTCTCTCATTTCTGGTACTCTAATAGGCAAGGATCATGATCATTAATTTCATCACACTTTATTTACAATTTATTAATTCATTAATAGTTTGTCATTCCTTTCTCCAAAAAGGATTTGATGTGGTGTACCATAAAGAGTCATAAGAAAGGACAGTATAAAAATGTGGGGGCAATGGGGAGATTAAAATTACTCGTGATTGGAGTTCCTGTCGTGGCTCTGTGGAAACGAATCCGACTACGAACCAGGAGGTTACGGGTTTGATCCCTGGCCTTGCTCAGTGGGTTAAGGATCCAGCATTGCTGTGAGCTGTGGTGTAGGTTGCAGACGCGGCTCAGATCTCACATTGCTGTGGCTGTGGCATGGGCCGGCGGCTATAGCTCTGATTAGACCCCTAGCCTGGGAACCTCTACATGCCGCAAGTGCAGCCCTACAAAAGGCAAAAAGACAAAAAGACAAAAACAAATTATTGGTGATTTAGGGAAAGGTGAGGGTGGGTACACTAACACTTGGGTATAAGTTTATTTTACCAATGGAGACTAAATTTAGTTCTGAGATTCCTAGCAGAAAAAGCAAAAAGGATTTCATTAAGGTTTTCAGAGTTTTTATTTCTATTCTTGATTTTGACCAAATTATCTATCAAGGCTCACAAGCATGGCACTGTTAGATACTACATAAGGTATGAAAGATGGACATAACTGTTGACTAGATGAATTTTATTTTAAATTCACTGTGAACACAAAATATTCTTCTTCCTTAAATTATCCTAATGCTGTTCCTAAAGTCTGAACAATGATTTATCAGTAAGAAGTAGATCTGAATATTGTATTTCCTTTTGACATGTTTACTTAAAACATGATCTTTAAATTCAGGGTAAAAATCTTAGCTACTTCGAAAAGCATGAGCATTACAGGAAGATAGGCTTCATTCACATAGATATACGACAAATATGATTTAATCTCCTACTTTTGTTAAACATGGCCCATTTTTCATATTAATACCTAACATTAATACATGGTGGATTTTGGTCATATGTTAATACTACTGGGGATATGAAGGCAGTTGGTAACACCAAGCCTTTGCCGTAGTATCAGAATGTCACCCATACAAAGCAACAGTCAAGGCAGAAATGGCAGAGGGAAGTGATGCCAATGATATATGAAAATCAGAAAACAGTGATGACTTATTAGCTCTGTGCCCTCAGGAAAGTTACTTAACCTTTCAGAATTTCAGCAATGAAACAGATTATAAACTCTACTCCTTAGAAAGTAATTATGAGGATTAAAGGAAATTACAGGATGTAACATAGGTAAAAGATTCAAAACCATGCTAGGTCATTTCAAAAGTCATTTCATTAAATAAAGGCCAAAGGATGGGGTTCTCAAATGATTAAATATAATTTGGCATGGTCCTTCAGATTCAGTAATAAATAAAATAATCCTTTACACTTGTAAAGCAATTTAAAGTTTACAAACTACTCTTTTTTTTTTTTTATGTCTTTTAGGGCCACACCTGAGGCATATGGAGGTTCCCTTCCCAAGCTAGGGGTCGAATCAGCTACAGCTACCAGCCTACACCACAGCCACAGCAATGCCAGATCCAAGTCACATCTGTGACCTACATCACAGCTCATGGCAATGTCAGATCCTTAACCCACTAAGCAAGGCCAAGGACTGAACCTACATCCTCATGGATACTAGTCAGATTTGTTTCTGCTGAGCCATGACAGGAACTCCTACAAACTACTTCTGATTTAACCAATTGATAATCTAAGTAAATGCTTCTCTCTGCCTTAATGCTAAATCTGCCAATATATACTACGCAGTCCTAGGAGTCAATAACAGTAGAAACTGTTCTTAAATTTCTAAAATAAGGCATATAATTCTTCATGGGCTTTATTTAGGTTATTTGTATTAATGTCATTTCCCATTATTCTATGTTGAGATTTTTGAGACTACAAGTATCACAATTATCAAAATTCTTTTCTTTATTTCCCCAAAAAGTTTCCCACGGTGTGACATCCAGGGCAGTTATAACCATAGGATTGACACCACTGGTGCCAGTCGGGATGAAACTCAATAGTCTGGTGAACACTCGCTACTGGAGAAGGTTTAGAACAAGGCCTTCAATGTTAACTCTACATTTCTGCTTTGACAGAAATAAGTGACATTCAGAACAAATCCTGGCTATTCTGTCCAAGTTTTAATTCAAATGGGAAAATATTTGATTATACAATAGTCTATTCTGCTTTCTTCAGTGTACTTCTAACACAGAGCAGTTCACTAACAGGCAAGTATTCATTAACTCATTGTTCAATTCCATATTTAAAAGGAAAATAAAAATAATACATTCATTTTGAACTTTCCAGTATATCAATTTACTTTCCATTCAGTTCAATAGAAGACAGTTTAAACCTTAAAGTAGTTTAATAAAACTGACCCTTTACAAATATTATAGAATAAAATCCAATAACGTAAAATTTGTCAGATTTATCAGCAAGTTTAGCAACTGCTCACTTTGAATAAAACTACTTCATTCAAATCTAAGAATGGCATTACAAGAGAATTAGCTGGGTAAAGTATCTCAATTCTTCATTACAATCCTTCCCTATAAATACAGTATATTTAGATATTCATTTTCAATAGTACTATTATGTTACTGTAGCATTTTCAATATTTGGCACTTTTTTTGCCTATTTTTAAAAAAGCAATTACATATGGTTCACTCAAATATCTGAAATTACTCTAGGTCAGAATAACCACAAAACTGGTTTCTTGCTAGATTCCAGATGTCCATCATTGATACAGCCCTTGGTTTGTATTTTATTACTTGTTAGGCATGTTGTTTGATGAAACACTGGCCCTATGGTTGTAAGCAAGTAAGCATGGTCTCTGCAAGTAGCCTCTGCAGGCAGAAATGTCTCAGTCTTACAGCTGAGGGAAGACACTTTTACAACCAGAAGTAACGGCCATCCTTTCTTTACCTACACACAGTAAGTACATCACACACATACAACTGACTGTAAGTAAAAACAGTTCTTTCAAGAAAAAAAAGACCATCAGTATCAACATTCTTTCTAAATAGATTCATTACAGATGTATGTATGTTAACACAAATTTAGTCTATTGATTCAAAGTACAAAATAAGGCTTTTAACACAGAAGTTATAGTTCTCAAAAATACTTCTATGAAAAATTCTAAACTGTAAAATATTTAAGTTGTATTTATTGTTTCTAATACTGCATTCCCTCTCTACAAGAGAAAAATGTGAGTACTGTACTTCAGGTCCAGAAGGTCTATTTTTAAACCTGTTGGAATCTCTCTACAAATAGCTTTCTGGAAATAGCTGAATAGAGGACACAGATTAATTCCTTGATCTAATATCAAGTGAGCTGTAAAATCATTTGTAAGTTAGTTCACTGGGTGGCTTTATTAGTAATAAAAATATTTTAAAAGAAAACACCCAAGTTTCAAACCTGTGTCTGCTGAAATGACTTCAGCCGCTTCTTAAACCGTGACGGGAGAACAAAATCACAGCCCCTTGCCAGGAAAGCTAACTCTCCCCTTAAATCCGGGTCCCTTCGTAGAGATGTTTCCTTGATCATCATCTTTGAAAAGTGGATGTTTACTTAGCAACTGTCCAGGACACTTCTGAAAATGGTCAGATTTAACAAGCTGTCAATCTCGTCAGGCAGAAAGGTATTTTTTTCTTCTTATCTCCCAAAGAAATTAAGTTCAAGCATTGTGCTCTCCCAGCCTCCAGGGACCACAATCCATGCTTGTACTGACATGCAGCTGGTTCCCAAATACAGCCTCTGGCTTCCAAGACCTGCTCATAATTTTCAAGTAAGAAACACCGGCTGCAATAGGCCTGTCGCTCCTCGTAGGTAGTTTTATGTCAAACTGACCTGCCCATGTGGAGAATACACAGCCTTCTGGGAAAGGAAGCACCCACTACTCTGAGCACCAAAGTTAGAAACATTACAGCTGGACCTAAACATAGCGACTTCTCAGATAATGCTAACTTCTTCAACTCGGAGTATGTGAGGTGTCAATCCATGTAAAACAGTTTCTCTTCAAGCCCGAAGAGAGAGAACATCTAGATTGTTTTTGATTTTGCTATTTAATATTTTATGAAAAAGTAATGTGTTGAATTTCAAATTTGAAACTACCATTTTAAGAAGTTTTTAAAGAAACAAAATCCTTATCTGTATGGAAGCAAATATCCAAAACCACCAGATAGATCCAAAATACAGAGAAAAACACTTTTATCCTCAAATGGTAACATACAAAGAGCCATAGTACTCTCAAGTTGAAAAATATAAAATCTTTTTTTTTTTTTTTTTTTTTGCAGAAGACTATATTAGTGATCATTTTTCTTTTGAAGTGATTCTGAATCTGGATACATTTGAAAATTTATCCAAAGAATGGGTTAAGAAAGTATAGTGACAAAATGCCCAAGGAAAGCAGATTTACATACATGGAAGTGAGGGAAACTTGGCTATAATAAAGGTACAAAAAAATCATCAAATAGCAATGACGAAATACATCTTGAATCTGTGAGACTTGTTTTTCCTAAGAAGCTTTCAAGAAATCTCAAATTTAAAATATATTTTATTTTATCACATACTAAACATCTACCCCAGTTATTTACAAGTGAATCTTCAAGTATTCTCTCATGTTTACCATTTAGAATTCAATATTTATTTTGAAGTTTATTTTGAATAAATCCCAAACCAAAAACAGCTTATGACTTCCTTCTGCTAAATCTTTATCTAATTTAGTGGGAATTAAATTCTTTGGTTTTACTGCTGTTTCCTAAAACTTCAGTTTTTTTCTTGATTCCGAGACATTTTAACAACACTTTATCATGTGTATACTGGGCCTATACCTCTAAACCTGTAGTTTTTAAATTTCTCTTTAAGTAGAATTCTCCACTCATATAAAATCTTACCTGAAAGCTCTCAATATACTAGGAATTAAATAGATACTAGGATTTAAATATATATACTATGATTTATATATATACTAGGATTTTAAGAGGGTTTCATTGAAACAATTGGCCTAATGCTCAACCTGGGTCTTTCCTTCTTTTCCCCAAATTTCCTCTCACATGGCTTAGACGTTAACTCGAGCTAGGTGGCTTTTCCTACATTCATGCCTATAACATTCTAATTCCTCTGTCGCTATTTACCTCCAAATTAAAACATCAAAAAAAATTTTCCAGAAATGAAACTAGGACTTTAGATTTGTGATTTAATGCTCTTTCAATTAAGCCACGCTGAAAGTCGTACTCCACTGCTTCCCAACATCGACCCGTGGCTTCAGGGGTTGACTTTTCATCCCCTTTCTGAGAATGCTTCCTTTCTTCAAATTATACACATTTTAACCACCTTTCAAAATCCAACTTGAATTTTATGTATTTCATAAAGGATTCTCTAAGTCCCTTACTGCAATTCTCTTAATGAAATACTGTAGAATCTCTCTTTAATGACTTCCATTTGTTCTCTGATTAGCAATGCACACTGATTTGTGGCTAACAGTTTAGTTTCTGTATGCTCTCATATTTCTTATCTCAGTAGTTCAGTTTTATGCTTAATAAAAGTGGTTGTACTTGTCCACACCTGTTTATGCTGACTGTATTTTCACAGTAAGTATTCAATTCAATTACATATTACGTAAACTAATGAAATATAAGTGTGGGAAAAGAGATCTAATGTTTCTAATTGGGAAAAAAAAATCCTAAGTTGAATGTTTTATAAAACTTAGTAGAGGCAAAATACTACTATTTTTTTTTTTTTTTTTGCTGTGACATTTGTTACGAGTGAGATAGAGGAGAAAAATTATTAAAATCTAGAAGGAATCTACACTCAAATTGCTTGACTACTGACTTAAATTCCTTCTCTTACTTTAAATAACTGAAACTAGAAATCAGTTAAAAGTACTGAGTGTGATTTATCAAAGAAAGATGTCATGAATCTTTAGCTGTCAATAATGATACCCATTCTCAAAGAAAAGGCTTTGGACCTACAATAAAAGATCTGAATAAATTAATGTTTCAGGTTGAAATAAAATGTTTAATACACACACATAGAGTTTATGATTCCTTACTGAGTAACCATCCCCTCCACTCATGTTCAGGTAAAAGGGCTTCTACTGCGATATTTTCTCATCTGACAATATTTTCTAATAGTGTCTAAACTCTTGAGGGTAGGGTTAATTTTAAAGTCATTCAATCACTCAAGAAATATTTTTCTGAATACTTATTATGTGAAGCTACTTTGCTGGGTGCCAAGGATATGAAGATAATAAGTGATCCCCTCTCTTTCTCATTGTACCTAGACACTGTCGGTTTGGAGCAAAGGACAACAAATAATTTCATTTTGTTTACTTTCCAAAAATCTCTGGAGTTTCAAAGTCAGAACAGTGGTTAAAAGCCTGCCCCATTACTCTCTTAAGCCAGGAGAAAACATTCCTCCATGTTTTTTCTTGATGAAATATGCTCTAAGTTTTTATTTATCCAACTGATTTCCAAAAAATTCAGAGGGAAAAAAGGCCAGGTCCCCTAAAGGGGGGTTAGGAAAGAACTGGTCTGTGGCAATGAATTATTGATAGACTGTCATGAAGTTTATTTGCTTTTTACTTATTTACTTTTGTATGGAAGTGTATACCTGCTCGTTTTTAGAAAAAATCTGAAAATACAAGTTAGCTTCAAGGGAACATAGCAGAAAGAACATGGTTTTTAGAATGACCTCTTCTTTACCGGGAAAAGATCAAACATAAAGAATTTTGCTATTGATGCAAACATGGCCTCTGATCTACTCACTTCTCTCTCTACTTTGATCACAGAGAAAGCAGTACAACCCGTGTGGCTGTGTGCACAAAGGAAAGAGCTGTTTCTAGGTGAGAGATATCTCCTGGAGGGACTAAAGAGAATGAGGAATAGAGAAAACTATAAACATACAGTTTATAAATTAAGTTTAGAAAGATGGAAAGTTGGGCAGTTACAAAGGAAAGAGTCAACTGTAAGGGTCCTTCTGGAATAAACCATGAGATATTTTTTCCTGCCCTCTGCAGCATACATGAAGCCATCTTAACTAGACAGCTAGCCAACGGTAGATGTTTCCTGCACAGAAACTTGCATCTCTTCTTGGCCTGCAGATTACTCATGCACATATACTGTCTTGTCTAGACCATGGGCTCAACCTGGTCTTCAGGACAACTGTTTTGAGAGAGCTTAACTAGAGGATGGAAAGGAATGGAGCTCTCCTGCAGGATACATCAGTTGCTACTTCAAGATCCACCTGCCTCGAATGGGGTTCCTTTCCTCTCTTACCATTCCACATATGCTTCCCCAGAATAAACATGCTTAAGCAAGAAGGAACCAGCTATGGGGTTCTCAAAGAGAACAAGCTGTGGGATGGATTCCTAGGTTACAGGGCTTTACAGGTTCCCTGGCAGGGATACACAGAAGAGGGGCTGGCCCCTTTGCAATGACCTTAAAAACTAAAGAATATTTTTTAGGATAGCCTTCAATATTTCAAGCAAGAAAAGATATCACCCCTCATCATGTCCTTAAATGACCTTCAGTACTGAGGAGTACAGAAAGAGCCTGTACTCTGAAGGAGGGTGAGACTGAGGAGGAGATAGAAAAGATAAAACTGTGTGACACCTAACATTCTATTTTTGTAGAATTCACTCTTTCAGTTTGAAACTCAGGATGGATTTTCTAGAACTCTCATAACTCCCTGCCCGCCCTCATTTGATAATGAAGAGAATGGTGATATACAAAGTTAATTCTCTCTCTCCAGAAAAAACCCAGCTCTATAGGATTTTTTTCAGAAACAATGGGTTGATTACACAGGATAGAGGAAATTCAGAACATTTCCTGAAGACATGAATCACTTATTTTGACTTGTATAAAACCGCTAAACAGTTAGTGTTGTGTATGCAACGTTCTGTGCCAAAATAAGTACGGCCTTCATCTTATAAACCAGCATGTAAAGTCACATCAGCATCAGATGAAGCTGGCTCTGGAGACTGAGATAATCACACCGATCAAGGCCTCAGAGTTAAGAAGACCTATTGGCATAAAAAAGGCAGCAAAACAGTGAACATCTGAGTGGCAGAAAGGCATAGCACAGCAAGCCTGGGAAATCAGCTCAGCTGTGAGGACCCATGTTGAGGTGAGTGTCAAAATCAGAAGAAGAGTCACTCTGAAGCGACATCAAAAGATTTTGCTCATAAGATGCTACAGGGGAAAAAAAAGTTACATATTAAAGAGGAAGTTCTGCTACATCAAGAGGGTACTTCTGATTTTAAAAAGGAAGCCGGCTATTTTGAAAATCTTAAAAATGCTAAAACAAAAGCCTTTCTACACAAAAGCTTGTACACGAAAGTTCACAGCAATGTTATCCATAGTAGCTAAAAAGTGGAAACAACCTAAATGGCTATCAGCAGATTACTGGGGAAGCAGAATGTGGTATAGTCATACAATGGGATATTATTTAACCATAAAAAGGAACGAAATACTGATACGTAATACACGATAAAACTTGAAAACATTATGCTAAGTGAAAGAAGCCAAACATAAAAGACCCCATATTGTATGATTCCATTTACAGGAAATGTCCAGAATGGGCAAATTCATGATGACAGAAAGAAGATCAGTGACTGAGGGGCTGGATGGAATGAGGAATGAGGAGTGACTGCTAACGAATATAGATTTTTTTTGTGGAGTGACAAAAACATTGTGGAATTAGTGCTGAGGGCTGCACAATCTTGTTGAGTATATTAAAACCTACTGAATTATGAACTTTATTTTTTCTGTGATTTTATTTTTACGTGTATTTTACTGATGTAGGAACAAAGTGATATAATGAACATTATAGGACATACTATAAATTTAGATATAGCTTGATGTATAATATTATATGTTGGAGGTGTATAATACAATGATTTTGAATTATGCATCTAAGGGTGGATTTCATACTATGGGGTCTTACGTCTCAATTTTAAAAAAGGCTTTCTTGGCTCTAACTGGCAGAGAAGTTAAAAAAGGTAATTAGGAGCTCCCATTGTGGCTCAGTGGTAACAAACTGACTAGCATCCATAAGGACATGGGTTCAACAGTGGGTTAAGGATCTGGCATTGCTGTGGGTATGGTGTAGGCCTGCAGCTGCAGCTCTGATTTGACCCCCTAGCCTGGGAACTTCCATATGCCAGGGTTGTGGCTCTAAAAAGACAAAACAAACAAACAAACAAACCAAGGTTAATTATAACTTGGAATCACAGACTTTAAAATGTCATTGTAAATAAGTTTTAAAAGAGATTAATTATAAGCTAAGTAGTTAATTACTCTTAATCCTAAATTTTTATATTCTTTTCCTCTGTACTCTAACTTGGTGACAAGTTTTCTCACTGTTTAATAGCTTGTTTTATTACTGTTATTTTACCCTTAAGTAATGAAACATTGGAGTGGGGGAAGAGTGCTGGGTGGTAGTGGTGGTGATGAACTATGCTTCCTTTGCTCCTCTAGCCTTAATTGCATTATTAGCAGGAAAATAGGAGATCTAATAAGCAGTTTTGAGTTTTGCTTCAACTGCCTCCAAATGATGGGATCTCATTCCATGACCCATAAGGGAAAGAACCCACAAATCCAATATTTTTATCTCTCATTGTTCTAATGCTTGGGTGTAGATGGTCTTCTAGTATCTGGCGAGGAGAGATCATTAAGAGCCTAACACATTAGTACATATTATAATTCTTGGAACTTTAGAATTTCTAGAGTTCTGTACTTCTTAGTCTCCCTTATTTCAAGAATTCCCTTAAGTAGATATTGCTCATTGTAGAGCATAAGAATGAATTCATTTTTGGCTTATAAATATGTTAGACAACTCAACTTGGAATAGAGGGTTTCTAATCCACCGACATCGCCATGTTGAATGTCAATGAATGTACAGTGGCAGTACTGTGAAATACCTTTGTTGGGGGTGTGCATGTGTGTGACTTCTCAGTCATTTGGGGCTAAGGGCTGAATGCACAGATGCCAAAGAAGAAGGCTAGAATTGATGGTCAAGAACCTGGGGGTAAGCATTACATTGCAATTACAGCAGCTGATAGATCTGTCGCTTGGCCATCAATCAAAGCGCCTTCTGGATGCCTGATTTTAAAGAGGTGAGAATTGTAGCATGTTTATCTGTTGATGGAATGATCGAATGGGGAAAATTGATGACTGCAGGGGAAAAAAGGGTCACTCACTAGAGAAGCGTCCTTGGGTTGATAGGAAAGGATGGGATCTAGAGCACAAGTACAGGGGATGGCCTTAGACAGGGACCCTGACTGTTCATGCACAGTAACAGAAGAAGTTTCGGAAAGTATATGGATACTGATGGTGGGTGGCTACAGGTCTCCTCTTTGCTTCAGTTTTCCCAGTAAGATAGGAAACAAAGTCTTTCACTGAGAGTGAAGATGGAAGAGTAGGTGTTACAGGACAAAGAAACTACCAAAGGGTCATTTGCAGAGTGGTAAAGTGAGGGAATGGAGAAACACAGTAGGACTGCCAGAGTGCTAAAGGCCCACTGGAGGTTGGCGGTCACAAATTTAAAGCAAGACCACTGAGCAGAGTTGTGTGATCTCCAGCCAAGGTCAGCTGTACAAATAAGAGCTCTAAGTAGACAGAGAACACAATTTAACATGAGTTGGAGTTTTACAAGGTGAGTACTACAAAATGAGGGCAAAGCATAGAGGCTGAGAGTGTATTCAGGGAGTGAATTTTAATGATAAACTATGACAGCAGTTCTCAAACAAGATCATGCATCAGAATCACCTAAGGTGTCTCGGCTGGGACCTGAGAATATGCATTTCTATACAGCTCCCAGGTGATGCAACACTGTGAGTTGGGAACCATGATTTTAAAGACACTGATATAAATGCAGGACCACAGAATGAGGAGCTAAAGAAGAGCAGAGGACAAGCTCATTGGAGGAGAGATCAAAGAACCAAGAAGCCTGTGTACTGGATGCCTCATCTACTGAAAATTCATGAGAACTTTAGCAAGTAGTAAAGTGTCATGCAACCAGGAGCTAAAATCTTCAAGAAATAAAGGAATGGGCCTGGGGGCTAGTAGATGACTACAATTAAGGAGAGGTACTGGGTGGTAAGTCTGACATTAGGTCAAAGTTGGGGGAGGAGAGTTTCAGAGAGGTGGTAAAAAGAATAGTCTGGAATCTGCAACAGAAGACAAGAACACTCACTCTAGACCCAGATCCACTGAGAGAGGAGGTGGGGTGGCTATAGTACCCTTAGGGAGAGATGGGTTTCAGGTAGAACAAGAAAGAAAGGGAATGTTTAGAAAAGAGTCTGATGACCTAAGACGTTTTGCCAGTGAATGACCAAGGGGGCATGGTGAAAGGATTTCAGGGTCAGACTTAGAAAAGGTATGTACAAGAGTAGGGTGAGGAGAGTGATGATCTGGACTCCTGGACTTCTTCTGGTGACTGATGTAAACAGGGATGAAAGTTAGATCAGTCCTGATGGTCTTAAGGCAGAGAATGGTGAAGCTGTGTGTTGTGTAGGCCTGTGAGGAGGACCTGAGGGCTTACCAGGAGCAAGGTGAATTCTGGGAGCTCCTTTTCTGGAGGCTGAGGAGTACTTATCAGGAGTATCTGGATATCTGGGTTTCACGTTTTACTTCTAGAGGGACGTACTGGAGCATATTTACTAAAGGTTTTGTGTGCAAACATATTAATAAAAAGTCACATTGTTACATCTATTTTGCAATATTTACATATGTATATGTATGCATGTGTGTATATATATGTACATAGCTTTTTAGGGCCACACCCATGGCATATGGAATTTCCCAGGCGAGTGGTCAAATCGGAGCTACAGCTGCTGGCCTACACCACAGCCACAGAAACTCAGGATTCAGGCCATGTCTGAGACCTACACCACAGCTCACGGCAGCACTGGATTCTTAACCCATTGGGCGAGGCCAGGGATTGAATCCACATTCTCGTGGATCCTAGTCGGGTCCACTGCTGAGTCACGAAGGGAACTCCCAATTTATATTTTTAATTACCTATTTATCATGTCCATTTTTCTACATTAGTACACATATATCTACCATGTTCTTTTGAATACTGACAGGGACACATCTGAGATAAGTTATGCTTATTAATTAGAAAGGATGAAGATGCAAGAGCACCTGACCTTAGAAGTCATTAAAGGTGCAGGGGAAATACAAGGTGAGGTTACTCTGCAAATTTATATTTGTCACGGGCTAGATACCTTTACTTTTATTCACTTATATGGTGGTTAAATGAAGTAGAAGTGAGAATGGTACCCTGTTGTATTTTTGTGTGTTTTGATTTCTACTCAAATATTCCCAGCACTGAACCCAAGAAACCATCAGCACGTATAAAGCTGGGGGAGAAAAACATTTTCCCTCAATGACATAACTGGTTAAGATTAATGAAGGAATGGATACAAACCTAGTAAAAACAGAAGAGTGTTTATTACATGTTCCATAAGAAACTTTTAATGAGGTTCCTAAAGTGTGCTTTGCTATAATTTTATTTTCATAACTATTCTATATTTAAATATACATAATTATAAAATATATATAAACTTTGAAAAAGTTTATAACGTTAGAACATTAACCTGGGAAGGCCCTTGGTTCCTCCTAGAATGATATCTCAGACACATATTCCTGATCATGGTCAGAAAAAAATCAAAGTGAGTTCTACTAACAGTGCAAATCCTACTCGCCACGAAAGATTTCTCTGACCCTCTTGGGCATCCAAAAACAAACAAAAAACAAACAATTGTACTGAAATTCAATGGCCAGAAGGTCTTTTCCAAGCTAAACTCATGGGGATGAAGACTGGACATCTAGGAATGGGGGAAAGGACAATGAGATGTACAGATATCCCTTAAAGACAAATGATATATTTTCAGGATATAAACAGCTCATATGTGGAGGTACTACAACAGGGATTGAAGGTGCAATGGTGAATTAAGAGTGCACCCTCTCCTCAAAATGCCTATAGTCTATAACCAAGAGATCTCCATCTTGGGATAAGGTAAAATGATCTATACTCTTACTGGCATTCTACCCCCTTGCCAGGGAAGGTGATAGGACTTTCCCCAGAACACCATAGGTTTTTATGTGCTAACTGTAGAGGAATTAAGAGATCAGAGGTCTGTGTGAATCTTGCTGAGGCACCACTGTCAAGTCCTAGAAGGGAACCTGGTATCAAGTCCTTTTGCACACATCTTGAGAAGCCAAAGGCAGGGAAAGAGATGGCTTTCAGGCAAGAGGGCAGTGTCCATTTGAGAAGGAGGCAAAGCAGACAAGAAAAATTCCTTCATTTGATTATTTATTCACCTATTTGTTTATTCATTCAACAAATACTTACTTAATTCTACCACTTGCTAAATAAAGGCCAGCAAAAGATAGTGGTCCAGGCAAAGAAACTTGAGAAGGGATTCAGAAATCTCTCTGCATATTCTTATTTTAATATTTCATTTATATTAGGGGTATGTTTGGGACCTGGAGAGTACAATTTTGGAGGCTGACGTGGTAAAAGAGAAGAAAAGGTCTGAACTAGGCTCTCAGGCAGACAGCTTAAAGTCTGACTTAAAAACTGCAGAAAACTGATGGGAAGCGGGTCCCATCCTTCTAACCTTTTACCTTATTACTGTGCATCCTACTAACTGGAATTCACAATAATATAAGCAGAGCAGCCTGATATTTCCTTTATACTCTCCTGAAAGGAGAGCTCTGTTAAGCCAATTTCATTTGCTCTTGATCGTCGAGATTAGACTACCACAGAGCTTGGGTTTGAGAGAAATAATGGATTTATGATCTATCCATCTGGTCTCCCTCACTGGATTCCCCTGGGACCAAAGGCTTACCTTTGTAAGACAGAGAAGATTAAGGTACATTTGATTTCTTGGAACAGAATGTAAATGGTTCTAGCCAATGTGAGAAATAAACCTCTAAGTTTAGTATATTGACACTATAATAACATCAATATCTAGGACCTTCAGTAAATTTACTGTATGAAAGTACAGCATCCAAATCTGAATGCTATTTCCTCCAGAGAAACTTCCTTGAATTCCACAAACTGAGATGTCACTCTCCCTTCTCTGAGCTCCTGTATTATTTCATTTATCTCTCTGATTCTACTTTGCATGACAGTAAATAGTTAGTCTCCCCTACTAGACTGTAGGCTCCACAAAGGCTTATTATGTCTGATTCATCTTTATCCCCAACTGTGTGCTGTACACAGTGCATATTTAAGCACTTAGAAACTACCTTTTTAAAAAACAAATTTTGAGGCTCAAGATGGGGCTGTTCCTGCCTCGGGTGCCAGTCAGCAAACCAAAACTTAGATAACTTATGTGTCCCTGTAAATGCTCTGCTTGACCAGAAACACGGTATAGTCCATCAGCTAATCCCCAAATGCCAAGCCAGCTCTGGGCCTTCTCACCCGAAACAAGGCTAAGTGGCTGCAGCCAATCAGATATTTTCTATTTGTCTCTCCCTTGTACTTTATCCTTTATCATATAAAAGCTTCTTGCCTTCTGCTCCATTTTGCTGTTCTCCAAAAGGAGACTGTCCATTTCATGAAGTGTTGACATTTGTTTGTATCCCTGAAACTGTCTTCTCCAATCATTTATTAACAGCTGTAAGTGACATTTACCACATTATTGAAATAGGTCCAGCTAAAGTTCACACTTGGTAATACTTTGATAATATTTTTATTCTTTAATCTTGAAATTAATAAAGTTCGAAAAATATTACAATTTTAATTTGTACTTTTCAGGAATTCAGACAGGATTCCTCCTCAATTAGCGAAATCTGTAAGGTTTCACTAGACTTAAATATTATAGCATGGCTTTAAAAAAAAAAAAGCACCTTTCGCAGGAGTTCCCATTGTGGCACTGGTGAAACTCACCCTACTGGTATCCATGAGGATACAGGTTTGATCTGGCCTCGCTCAGTGGGTTAAGGATCTGGCATTGCCAAGAGCTACGGTGTAGGTTGCCAATGTGGCTTGGATCCTGTGTTGCTGTGGCTGTGGCTTAAGCCAGCAGTTATAGCTCCAATTGATTCCTAGCCTGGGAATTTCCATATACTGTGGATGTGGCCTTAAAAAAGCAAACAACAAACAAACAAACAAACAAAAAATCCTTTCTTTTTATTTAGTTTAAAATCTTTTTCATTGAAGAATCCTTCACCTTGCCTTCCACTTTCAACTGAGACAAGCAACAGTGGAAATTTCTTCCTGGCTTTGTTTTTACTAAAATTAAGTGAAAATAATTTTCAGAGGAGGCTACAGTTTATTATTTTAACCTGTGAATAACACCTAATAGGCTATTGCCCCCATAAGGCTAAAAACGGACCAAAGATGACTCTGTAATACCATCTGCTGGTGGTAATAAAATGTGGAATTAAGATGTCATTTATCATGTGAAATACCAGAGCAGTATAGTTTTTCGAAATATTTTTATCTCCCAGGTCAAAACATGTCCTAGGTAATCACTTATTTGGTAACTACGAAACCCTTTGAAACCTCAGCCGCACCTGCTTTCTCTCCTCAGGTTATTCTCTTTTTAAAAAAATTTTAGTTGATTTATTATATAAGTTTCAGGTATACAACATAGTGATTTGACATTTTAATAGGTTATACTCCATTTAGTTACTATATAATATTGGCTATATTCCTTATGCTGTACAATATATCCTTGCAGCTTATTTATTTTCTGCTGTACCTCTTAATCCCCTTCCCTATCTTGCCCCTCCCCTCTCCACTCTCACTGGTAACCACTGGTTTGTTCTCTGTGAATCTGTTTCTGTTTTGTTATATTAATTCATTTGCTTAAATTTTTTAGATTCCACATGCAAGTAAAAATGTGCAGTTTTTTTTTTCTCGTTCAGCTCATTTCAGGCCCATCTGCACATCAGCTACTCTAGAACCCACTGAGTTGTTTCCTGTCACTTAGAGTCTTTGTGAAGAAAGCATGTAGAGAGGTGAACGCTCATTGTTGACCAATGATATAGGTAACAACATAGAGAGTTCATGAGCAAATAAAGGAAACACTGAGAGTAAGGCATGGGATGAAAAGGAATCTGTTTCAAGTGGAAAAATCAGAGACAGGTAGTGACTGGAGAGTAAAGGGGAGAAAACTAGGTAGATCAGAACTCATGATGAAGGATTTTGAAACTCATTTTGAAGGATTTATTTATTTTTCTGTTTCTACTGGTACACTGTCTGACTGTCATCAACCACTGGTAGTTTTTACTACTGATATTTAATGATGTTTCCAAGATTTCCGATGCCTTTAACAAAATGTCACACTGAACCTTATCCAAAGTCTGTTTTGCTGATCTACCATGAAATAATATCTAAACCAGGGATTAGGAAACTTTTTCTGTTAACGGCTAGATAGTAAATATATTAGACTTTAAGGTCTCTGTTGTAACTACTCAATTTAGTAGGCAGAGCACAAAAGCAGTAAAAGACTACATGTAAATGAATGTGGAAGGCTGCATTCCAATAAAGCTATTTACAAACTCAGGTGGCAGGTCAGATTTGGCCCATGGACCACTGGTTGCTGACCCCTGATTTAGACCAATATCCTCTTTATCGACCCCTCAATGTCCTCTTAGTATTTTCTATTTGACTTCCTCTCCCGATACAGGTTTGAATTGTTTTTCCGGACAACGAATATCTAGACCACAAATACTGTTCACTCTTGAGAAATTATTTTGAAATACATATTAAAATATTAATGACATATAATATTATCAAGTCAATCTTCAGGAATAATCGTCAACGTCATATAAAAATACTTCCTATATGCCCTTTACATAAATCTTTTAAAATTGAAATGTCTTGAACACCTGGAAAAATTTTGACTGTTCAAAAGGTTAAAAAAAAATTCTTAATTTAAAATTTACTATTCTTTATAAAATTATTATTCTTTAAAAAAAACCATACCGTGGAATTCCTCTGCTTTAAAGTCTTCTTTAGTTCCCTGCCCCTCTAGAACTTTTTAAAAAACTGAAGCATAGTTGCCGTATGATATTATGTAAGTTAAAGGTGTATGATATAGTGAGTCACAATTTTTATAGGTTATGCTCCATTTACAGTTATTATAAAATATTGGCTATATTCCCTGTGTTGTACAATAATCCTTGTGGCTTATATACCTAATAGTCTGCACCTCCTATTCCCTTGTCCCTGTAATTCTTCTCCCCGCTTCCTTCTCCTTACTGGTAACAACTAGTTTGTTCTCTGTATCTGTGAATCTACTACTTTCCTGCAGAACTCTTTAGCATAAAATACAAGCTCATTGATAAGCTGGTTCCAACCTACCTCTCTGACTGTATTTTCTGCTTTGTGTTCCTTCTCTTTATAAAATAATAAAAAACCTGACTAAACTGTATTAAAAACTTGCAGGAGAAAAACAATGACTCTTCAGGAAGGGGTTACTTCTGGAAAGGGAAGACAGTTCTAGGCATTTTAACTGTATCTGAGATTTTTTTAAAAAAGATATTAATGAAAATATTAAATAAAGCAAAGATCTGAAGCAAAGCCACAGCAAAAAGATTTGACAAAGCTAAGTGGTGGAATAAGAACGCTTTTCCTATCATTCACAACACTTTTCTATTTGTTTAAAACAGGGCTAACAAACTACAGTCTGTGGGCTGAATTTGGCCCACTGCCCATTTTTTAAGCCTTGGCACTAAGAATGGTTTTACATTATTAAAGAATTTGTTTTTCTTTCTTTCTTTTTTAAGACATAGAAGATGATGTGACAGAAAACTTGTGACCTGCAAAGCCTGAAACACCTACTCTTTGGCCCTTTAGAGAAAACATTTGCCAATTCCTGATTAAAAATACTTCATAAGAAAAGAAAGATTAAAAAAAAAAAGGTAGGGAGGTAACCGAGTCAAGAAAGAATGGTTTTGTTTGCTTTCATTAAGTATTTTCTTGAATTAAACATTTTATGTTGCCTATTTCTTCTTCTTTTTGGCCATGCCCACAGCATGTGGAACTGAACCCATGCCACAGCAGCGACCAAGTGACAATTCTAGATCCTTAACCTGATGTGCCACAAGGAAACTCCCTATATTACCCATTTTCTTTAAATTACCTTTTCATGATTTACTCTTTCTTTTTTGGCCAGCCTGCAGCGTATGGAGTTCTCCAGCCAGGGATCAGATCCAAGCCGCGGGTGCCAACTCCAGATCCTTTAACTCACTGTGTGGTGCTAGGGATCCAACCTGCATCCTGGTACTTCAGAGACACTGCCAATCACCACAGATGGGCCTCCCTACTTTTTCAACTTTTATCAAGAGGAAATCTCAACACCTCATTAAAGGAAAAAAATTGTAACTATGTATGGTGACGGACTGTAACCAGACTTACTGTGGTGATGACTTCATAGTGTATACAAACATCAAATGATTGTTGTACACCTGAAACTCATGCTAATTATACCTCAATTAAAAAAATATGTACCTCTGGGGGGAGAAGAAATCTCATCAAATTTTATTCTATGATATTGGAACTTATTTAAAAGACCTTTGGGTGAGTCTTTTATTATGGTTTTGATTTCAATCCATACTTGTCAAAAAACTGGGAAGCTCATTTAGAGCGCAGTGTGTCACTTTTGATAGCTGTGCTTAGATTAGAGACCCACTTAGTCTGGGACACAGGAAAGGGGCTGCACGGGACCTATTCTTGGCCTTAGGTTCACATTTTCTGCTTTCTGGAGCCCGCCTCTTCTAGAACAATTCTGTCCCCCCCACCCTTTTTCTCCACAGAAGATAACGCGGCAAGAGGGTTAAATAAAATTCAAAATACTACAGTAAGAGTTTCTGACTCTAATATTTGTGAGACATTGAGATATGTCATCAGAGAAGGCAGACCTTTTTTTTTAAATGGGGAAAAGAGTGTGATAATACATCTAAATATCTTAGCATGCCTCAGATCCTAAGAGTTGTCAGATTTTCTGTTATTACCATTTTGAGGTTATTTTCTTCTCTTTATAAAATATTAAGCACATCAGTATTGCCTGTGTACATAAAAGGGTTTTTTCTTATTTTTGTAATTAATTTCCACAGTTTCTCCGCCCAGGACTAACCCACGTTAACTAAAGATATTACCATTTACCAATCAATGAATGAGGAAATCACACAGAGATTTCACATAAATGCTCAGTGAACAAGTGAAGATATTTAGACTTAAATTATGTAATAACCCTAAGTACATGCTGTTTTAACCTTAAGTGTCACTGGTAACTAAAAATGTGCACAGAACAAGAGCCACAAATCAAATAATTAGGTAAAAACTGTTCATCTGATCACATGTGTATTTTCTGCTCCAATGAAAATATTAATGAGAATCCTAAAATAACTTGTTTTTAACTTGTGTTATATATTTATATCATCTCTAACAGCCATTTATTTTTTAAATTTACTATATTAAAGATATAAAAAATGGAATAAAAGAATACGACAAAGTACTTATGATCCATCACCAGATTATGAAATAGAACATTACCTAAAATTACTGAGGACCCTGTGTACCCCTCCTCAGTTCCAGCTCTTCCTTCCCCCAGGGATTAATCATTGTTCTGAACACCGTATTTGATGTATCCATATATTTCTTCATACTTTTTGTACGAGTGTAAATATCTCTAAATAATTCATATCATTATTTTACAACTTGCTTTGTAGCTTTATTTGGTTTTTGTCTGAATTCATACATGTTGACATATGTGATACGTTCATATGGTAGAGACAATGCTCAGCAAAATTCTACGTGTTCCCCTAGGATTCTTAAGACTTTAGGTTGGAATTACTGGACTGTAGCAGACAGGAAGTGCATCGTGTGTGCAACAAAGCAGTTAAAGGCACCACCCCTTTCCTCCCCTTCCTCAATGAATTAATAAGCCACATATTCCAAACGGGGCAGTGGGGCAGCTGTGGGAACATGGAGCATCCATCAGCCTGGATTCCTGAGTGACAATGGAGCAGAGTCTCTTATCAACCCATGCTGAACATGTAAAATGAACTAGAATAATCCTGTTGTGCTAAGACCACACACACACATACCTATAAAGGGCAAGTAACTCCTTTTCTGGGATAATTCAAAAATAATGCTACTGGTAGTAGATTCAAAGTCTTTTGAAAATACTTCTACTCTGTGACGCTAGATGGATATTTATTGTCATTTGCATGGTAAAGGAAATCTCATATACTCTAGTCTTTAACTTCTTTGAAGACCTACTGCACTAATAAAAATTTCAGATGTGCTTATGTGTTCATGTATTGTTCTGGTATGTTAGTTTTGTTTCCCCCAACTAGATTTTAGGCTCTTTAAGAATTATGTCTTCTTTTGTACCCCACACTGTACCTTTGCAGTCTACACAAGCATGCAGTAATGACTGGCCTAGTGGTTGGCCAAGGAGGGTGAGAACTAATATCAAATGCCTTCTCTGTGGAAGGTACCTGGCTTCTGCTTCACATAAGTTACATTGATGGTTATTATTTCCTTTGTACAGATGAGGATATTAAGGCTAAGTAACTTCCCTTTGCTCACAGAGCTAGGAAGAAGTTAAAAGGTGTGGGGAAGGCAATTGAAACCAGTCTGCTTGACTCTGAAGACTTTGCTTTTTAGCTTTTGTTCACTGAACGTAGTGAGATCATGTCCAGTGTAGGACAGTTTTAGTAGAATATAAATGACTAATAAAAAAGGCTTTGTTTATAAATCTTGCAAACATTAGAACATTTCTTTGGCAACCTCTAGGACTAAAGATTGCTGGGTCTTACCTTGATCACCTCTGGGGTCTGCTGAATCAAAACCACTGAAGTAGTATCTTTGGCTTTATCACCAACAGGACTTCTACAGACTGATAAACTGGACTGGGGGGAAGTTGTCAAGGTTTCCTGTAGAATTTGCATCATTTCTTTTTCCTGTGACAGGCTGCCCCTGCCTGATTTGCATTCAACCAGTTCTTGAGCAAAGTCTTCTATGCTTTCTAGAATTCGCAGTAAGAGGGCTCGATCCTCTTCCTCTATTTTGTGGCCATTGGTTTCAATAATCCTGGTTAGACAAGACGGTGAGGCTTTCTCTGTGGGTGAAGAGACTTTAGATTTAGGGTCAAGATCTACAGGGAGCTGACCAGTCAGCTGACTGTGACTATTGAGAGAGTCAGAGCTTTTATCTTTGGCAAGTGGCTCTCCTAGAGAGGTCTCCATTTTCTGTGAGAAAGATTCCAAATCCATTAACAATTTATCTATCTCTTCTTGACTGTTAGGATTCATAAAATCTCTGTGGTTTCCCTCTTCAACTTTAGAAACTTTTGATTTAAGACCTTCCTCCCTGGGTAGATTAACAACTGGTTTCTCAAATATCTTACCAATTTCATTTTGCACTGAGGCAGGACATTTTTTAAGATGAGTACCACAGTCTGAAAATTCTGCTCTATCTTCATTTATCTTTAACAAATCCTGACTGGGTCCATTTTCTGTCCTCTGTCCTTTATCTAATGTTTTCTTTCCATCGGACTCTTCTTCAATATAAAGAGTTTCCATTAAATCACCAGAAGAAACATTTTCTAAAGGGTTCATGGTTGAGGACTGTGATTGAAGTTGGACATCTTTTAGAGTTCTGGGATCACTTATCCCTAAATTGTGTAAGGAATCTGTAGAGTTGTTTGGAATGGATTTTACAGTGTCTGTTTTCCTAGAACTGTGCTTGTCATCTTGCAATTCTATAGTTTGAAACTGTCCAGAGTCAGGGGCTGAGATCTGGACAACATCTTCATATTTAGGGGGCTGTTCAGTGCCAAACACTGGGGAGAAAGGAGTCAGTTGTAAACTAGGCATATTACCAATTAGTTCTGTTAAATCTATAGCTTCATTAGTCCCAGACTGCATGAACTCAAATGGTAATTTTTTCAGATAGGATGCTAACCTGGTCATTACATTCATATAAACAGATTCAGAGCTAGAAATTGCGTCATTACCATTTCCTTCTTTGATGCTACTCCCTGACTTTTTCTTTATACATTGTTTTATGATGTCTGTACATTTTTTCAAATCCTCAGAGCATTTTAGCAAGATGTCTAAGCATATCTTTATGTCTGTTCCAGAAGAAAAATTATCTATTTTATGTTTTTCTAAAATCTGAGTAACCAGATCTTCTTCAGAGAAGTTGTGAAGAAGCATTGAAGTCAGGTTCGTATCAAGTGAGTTTCTATGGGATAAAGATTTTTCCTCAACTGAGGAACTCCGGAGCAAACCAAAGGATGGGGAATTCCCATCATTGTTATAATGGCCACAGAGCAAGTCAAGATCAACTGACCTCCTATTGAAAGAGTCAGACTTAACTTTCCTTCCCTTTTTATAAGCTGCATGGTTAGAGTTTTTGAGTTTTTCAAGGGAAAATTCTTTTATTTTTCCACTGGCAAAACTGATTGCTTCTCCTGCAATGTCCTTTAAGTTACAGGTGTTCTGAAATGTCGATCCTTTCTTGACCCTGGGTATTCCTGTGAGGGCCTGATGAGGGTAGTCAGCTTCAGCTGAGGAAAACCCATTTTCATGGGGGAGAAACATAGAGTCCAGATCTGCATCTTTGAACTGAGACAGAGGGATGTGCAAGAGGTCTGCGCAAACGCTATGATGCACCACAAAGCAGTCCACTCCGTGCGTGAAGGTGTGGCAGGTTCCAGTGCAATAATGTATAGCTTGCTCAAAACGCCGGTCGATCACCACACTGCTGTAGTGGTTCACAGTACTAACCACAAGTCTGTAAGTTGCTGCCATAGTAGCAAATCCACGTAGTTATGGATGGGGCGTGGGCTTTTCTAGGACTTGTTTCAAGTAAACTCTCCTAAACGACACTGCTGAAAATATACTTGATGACAATGTTCAGTGGTTTCTTGCAAATATAACGGCCTTTCCCACAAAGGGAAACCATCTAAATTTGAGGTTTGGTAACTGTCAGGATACAGTAGCTGTTGCACATGCGTGCTTGTATTAGCAAGTGTAATAATTTAACAATTGTGCTTTTTAGTTTTATTTAGTAACATCATGATACTATAGGATTATTTTTAGGGATAAATTTTAAGAAGAATAAAGAATATTCTCTTTTAGTTCCTCAGCAGTTCTATGATGGTCATAAATGTACTGTCATGCATCTTAGCTGGTAATATAGAAGCGTTGTGATAATTGAGTTCTCCAAAGGCTTAAATGATCCATTTTTCTGTGAACGATGGAGAAACCTATAATGAAAAAAGAAAATAATTAAAAGAGAATATGATTTCATAATACTGAGAGAATCAATCTTTATTTCTTCTTCCTTTGCATCTCACATGCAGTTAACCACAGAGCCTTACCCTTTGCTACATCACTGATGGCTTATCTTTGATTCATACCTTTGCTTCATTGCACCCTATGTTCCTTCCTATCTAGAGTGGTAGTATTTCAACTCTGCCTTGTCACAACTGCTTCTCAGTTGGTATTTCTTATCCCACCTTCCCCGATATCTTACATGACACTAACTGGCTTGGATTTATAGAGTTTTCTCACCTCTCACAGTTCAAGAATTCACACTACTGATTTCTATCATGCATCACAGCAGGTCTAGTCCCTCTGATTCATTTTCAAGGCTTTCAATGTCTAGTTTCATCCACCTATAACCTTATTTTCTTCTACTTCCCTGCATCAACATTTTGTTCCAACAAACCTAGTCTTCTTAAAGACGGCCAACACACAGTGCTTGTACCTGATTTACAATTTTCTCTGTACTTGGAAATTACTCCCTCACCATCATCTCTTTTCTTACTACGAGAGAGAGAGAAACCACCTTTATTATCGCTCTTGATTTCATCTTCTCAGACCCTGCCATATGCAGATCTACTCTCCTGTCATCAATGGATAGAATTTAATCATTCTCTTACTTTAAAAAACCGCTTTTAAACCATGTTCTAAGTTGATTTCCAAAAAGGTTCAATCAATAAATACTAAGTGCCTACTATGTGCCAGGTACTCGCTAGGTGTAGGGATAAAGCAGTGAATAAAGTCCCTGTCCTTACTGAACTGAGAATCTAGCTGGAAAAAGAAAAACAACATACAGTAAACAAATAACTTGGATGGTGATATGAGCTATAGAGAAAAATGAAGAAGAGCAAGGTTTAGAAAGGATAGGAGGGTCCTGTGTTAGGAAGGGCAGTCAGGGAAGACCTCACTGACATCAGAAGGGAGACCTGAAAGGAGACAGTGAACAGGCTGAAGAAGTATTTTGGGCAAAATCATCTTGGGCAGAATAACCATAAGTACAAAGGCTCTGTAGAAGCATGCTTGACTTACCACAAGAATGACAAGGAGGCTAAAGTGATCAGAGCAGAGAAAGCAAGGGGGGGCAGCGTGGCGATGAGATCAGAAAGGAAAAGTGGGACTCTAAATCATGCAGGGTTTATAGACTATTGTTATGAATTTGGCTTTACTATGAGTGAGCTGGGAGACAACTAATGTCTACTAAGCAGAGGAATGACATAATCAGACTTACATTTTAAATTGGTAATTTTGGCTTCTGTGTGCAGAGAAGACTATAGAGGAGCAAGATAAGAAGCAGGGAAACAAGTTATGGGCTACTACAATAAATCAGGCAAGAAGGCTTGGGAACTGTGAACCAGGAGAGGAACAGTGAAGCTATTTAAACGCTGTATATTACCTGCTGAATGATAGGATATGCAATGCTACCGCATCAAGTAAGATGGAGTAAGGCAGCAATATGGAGACCATGACAGCAAGGGAGTATCAGCTTAACTGCACCATCAGTCACACTGGCATTTTAATAAAGAAAACCTTCACCTGTTTAATAAGGAGAAAAGGACTTCATTGTTTTTATTTTTTATTTCTTCATTCTTAGAAATTTTGTTTATTTTGCTTATTTGTTATATTTCTTCTTTTGCAAATTTTCTATTCCTATCCATTGCTTATTTACATATTAGATACTTAGTTGATACAGTTACAATTAATGCAATTAATTTATGAAGAATCATTTTTTTTTTTTTTTTAATTCTTATACTGGTTAGGGTATACTTCTTGCCTTTGTAGAGCCGATGATTACTACTTTGTTTTTATGCCAGTCCTACACTACTGTAATTATTGTTCTCTTACTAAATCTTACTACCTGGCTTTTTTTTCCTCATATCCTTAATTATGATTCTTTCTTATATTTCAAATACTCTTTGATGGGCTTCCAGATGAATTTCTGCATTATCGAGTTTTAAATAAAATTCTATAGGAATTTGATTATAATTGCAATAAGCTTATGAACTATTTTGAAGGAACATTGCCATCATTCTAATATTCAAATTTTCCTCCCACAAAGATATAAATCTTAATTCCAATATTCCTTTATTTTTGTTTTAAGGCTTTTCTTCATGCGGGTCACCATCATTCTTTTTGTCCTTCAGTGTCTCAACTTTGTTGCTATGTGAATGAATCTTGAGCTATTGCTTCATCTTCTACTTCCTTGCCCTTAAATCCCAGATGATGGCTCATATACAACTAGAAAGCTAACTATCACATAGGATGGATGAAGCTCAAGTATAAAGAACCTTGCATAGCAAAGGGAGTGCCCAGTAATCTTTGAGTGAAAATACAAAGGTGCCAAAATGTTATGGTACAAAAGACTAGAATGCGGCAATGGAAGGAATTATCTTTTCAAAAGATGCACATCCAGAAGACAGGAAATAGTACTAAACATGAAGAACTATGCAATATTTCAGAAATACAAGATTTTGAAAGAGTTTTTGAGTAAGGATAAGAGAGAGGAAAATACAAAGGACACTGTCAAGAAAGTATGTTAGGATAATTGCATAAGAGAGATTAGGACTATTATTCTAATACAGCTGATAAAACTGATCCAGGAGCAAAATACAGAACTGTCAGAAAATTTAAATATCCATATACCTATAAAAACACGTCGGATAAATTCCTAAACTGACATAGACTATTTTATTCTCTGAAATTTGAGAAACTTTAAAAAAGTATTTCTCCAGGTTTGAAAACAACCAAAACAACCCGTTGGTAAGATAACATGACAGAAAATACTCATGTAATATTTGAATTTGAAATATTCAAGACAAGAACACTAGCCAAAGTCAGACATATGCTTTTACTTTTATTTTCTTAATTATTTTATGGTTGCCCCCATGGTGTATGGAAGTTCCTGGGACAGAGCTGCAACCTATGCTGCAGCTGCAGTAACTCCAGATCCTTTAACTCACTGTGCTAGGCTGGGGATCAAACGCATACTTCCACAGTGTCCCAAGTTGCTGCAGTTAGATTCTTAACCCATTGTGTCACAGTGGGAACTCCCCAGACACATGCTTTTATACCAGTGCTGTCCAATAAAACTTTGTGTTGATGGAAATATTCTGTGTCTTCACTATCTGGTATGTCTGACATGGGGCTGTTGAGCCCTTTAAATGTGGCCAGTGTAACTGAAACACTGAATTGTAATTTTATTTAATTAAAAAAATTCTAATTTTGAAATTATTTTAGACTCACACAAAAGTTACAGAAATAATATAGAGAGTCCTTGTGTACCCTTCCCCAAGACTCCTCCAATGGTAACACCCTATATCATAGTACAATGATCAAAACCAGGAAACTGACATTGGTACTATTAACTAAATTACAGATTTTGGATTTCTCCAGTTTTACACGCAGTCACTTCTTCTTGTTCCTTACTTCCTCCCTTCCTTTTATAGTAACTACCACCACAATCAGGATTCAGGACTACAGCAAAAGATTTAAACAGTTCTTCTCCAGCGAGATACAGGGCTGGTCAGTAAACACAGGAAAATATGTTGAACATCATTAGCCATCAGGGAAATGTAAGCTGAAGCCCCAATGAGAAAATAGTATGCACTATTAGAATGGATGAACGGGCAAACAAGCTATGGTATAAACATACTACTGACTACTATTTGGCAATAAAAAGGAATGAACTGCTGATATATGCAGTGAAGTACATGACCCTCAAAATCATTGTGTCTAGTGAGAGAAGACAATCTCAAAAGTTTGTTCAAAGACAAAGAAGCAGCCAGGAGATGGTAGGAGGGGTGCATTCGTGATTCAGTCAAATCCCATAACTGCTGAGCAGGTGACCCATGAAACAAAAAATAATTACATCGGAGAGGTTCTCCCATAGAATTGAAGAGTTCTGAGCCCCAATTCAGGTTCCCCAACCTGGGGGCCTGGTAACAGGAGAATGAACCCCAAGGGCATTAGTCTTTGAAGGCTAGTGAGGCTTGGTTGCAGGAACTCCACAGGACTGGAGAAAAGAGAAACTCTGCTCTTGGAGGGTACAAGGTTGTGTGAGTACCAAGACCCACGGAAAAATCAGTGTCTTCATAGGATCCTGGCAGAACTACCTGCTGGCCTTAGGGGGTGTTCTGGGAATACAGGAGGCGTGGCTGTGGCTCACTGGGTTACAAGAACATTGGTGGCAGAAGTACCGGGGAGTGCTTAATTGTGTAAGCTCCCTTTTGACACCAAGGACGCTGCCATTTTGACAACAAGACCTGGCCCCATGCAACAGCCTGTAGGCTCCAGTGCTGGGACACCTCAAGCTAAAAAACCAACAGGGTGACAACACAGCCTCATCCATCATCAGAAAGGCTGCCTAAAGGCTTCCTGAGCCCACTGTGACCTCTAAACACACCCGTTGACATGGCCCTGCCCACCAGAAGGACAAGACACAGCTCCATCCACCAGTTGGCAGGCACCAGTCCTTCCCACCAGGAAGCCTACACAAGATCAGAAAGAGAAATTAAGGAAACAACCCCATTTATCACTGCATCAAAAAGAATAAAATTCCTAGGAATAAACTTAACCTGAGGAGGCAAAAGACTTGTACTCCAAAAACTATAAGACACTGATGAAAGAAACAGAAAATGACACAAACAGATGGAAAAATATACTATGTTCTCGGACTAGAAGAATCAGTATTGTCAACATGACTATACTATCCAAAGCAATCTACAGATTCAATGCAATCCCTGTTAAATTACCAAGGTTTTTCTCTCACAAAACTAGAACAAAAAAAATTTAAATTCTGAATGGAAACACAAAAGACCCTGAATAGCCAAAGCACCCTGAGAAAAAAACAGAGCTGGAGGAATCAGGGTCCCTGACTTTAGACTATATTACAAAGCTAGTCCTCAAAACAGTACAATATTGTCACAAAAACAAAAACAGAGATCAATGGAAAAGGATAGAAAGCCCAGGGGGGGGAAAAAAAACAACCCACACACCAATCCTAATGGTCAATTAATCTACAACAAAAGGAAGTAAGAATATACAATGGAGAAAAGATAGTCCCTTCAATAAGTGGTGCTGGGAAAACTGAACAGCTTGATGTAAAAGAATGAACATTCTCTAACACCACATACAAAATAAACACAAAATGGATTAAAGACCTAAATAGATATTATAAAACTTCTAAAGGAAAACACAGGCTGGATACTCTTTGATATAAACTGCAGCAGTATCTTTTTGGGTCCATTTCCTAGAGTAATGGAAATAAAAACAAAAATAAAGACATGGGACCTAATTAAACTTGGAAGCTTTTGCACAGCAAAGCAAACTATAAACAATATAAAAGACAACCCACAGAATGGAAGAAAATATTTGCAAACAATGAAACTTGTCTGACAAGGGATTAATACCTAAAATATACAAACAGCTCATGCAGCTCATTATCGAAAACAAACAACCCAGTCAAAAAATGGTCAGAAGACCTAAACAGACATTTCTCCAAAGAAGACATACAGAAGACCAAAAAGCACATGATGCTCAATGTCATTGATTATTAGAGAAATGCAAAATGAGGTATCACCTTGCATCAGTGAGAATGGCCATCATCAAAAAGTCTACAAACAATAAATGCTGGAGAGGTTTGTGGAGAAAAGTGAACTCTCCTACAATGGTGGGAATGCAAATTGGTACAGTCACTATGGGAAACAGTATAGAAGGTCCTCAAAAAAACCTAAAAAACAGAGCTACCATACGATCCAGCAATCCCAGTTCTGGGTATATATCCAGAGAAAACCATAATTTGTAAAGATGTATGTACCTCAATGTTCACTGCGGCTCTACTGACAATAGCTAAGACAAGGAAGCAACCTAAATGTCCACCAGCAGAGTAATGGATAAAGAAGATATGGTACATATATACAATGGACTATTACTCAGCCATAAAAAGAATGAAATGATATCATTTGCAGTGACATGGATGGACCTAGAAGTTATCATAATTAGTGAAGTAAGCCAGAGAAGGACAAATATGATATTACTTACATGTGAAATCTACAAAATGATACAATGAACTTATTTACAGAACAGAAAGACTCATAGCCTTTGAAACAAATTTATGGTTACCAAAGGGGAAAGGTAGGAAGAAGGGTTAAACGAGGAGTCTGAGATTAATAAATACACTACTATACATAAAATAGATAATCTACTACTACTATTATACTACTATACATAGAAAATAGATAATCTACACTACTATTACAGTAAAATAGATAATCTACTACTACCATTACACTACTATACATAGAAAATAGATAATCTACACTACTATTACACTACTATACATAAAATAGATAATCCACAAGGACCTACTGTACAGCAAAAGGAACTTTACTTGACATTCTATAATAATATGGAGA
The DNA here is from genome assembly GCA_004024745.2 of Catagonus wagneri. NCBI lineage: Eukaryota > Metazoa > Chordata > Mammalia > Artiodactyla > Tayassuidae > Catagonus > Catagonus wagneri. Next base: position 3,957,243 of record PVHT021183691.1, on the reverse strand, counting down.
AAGAATCTGGAAAAAAAAAGATATATGTATATGTATAGCTGAATCACTTTGCTACGCACCTGAAACTAACACAACATTCTAAATCAGCTATACTCCAATATAAAATAAAATATAAAAAAGAAATTAGATGAATTTGTCATAATTAATCTTATTGAGAAAGAGAAGTAGTGGAAGAATTAAAGAACTAATTACAAATTTAGGTCTTTGAGTTTAAGTTTTGAAGGGACATCAATAGCAGAGAGAGGGAGAATATAACAAAGCTAAATTCCCAGAGGTGGCACCAATTTCAATAAGTTTACAGTTTAAAATGATCTGAGTTTTTAAAGGCTGAAGAAATGAAGATTACTTTCCTGCTATTTGGTTCAGATCTGTGAGTGTCCAATTCTGCCTTTTTATTTAGACCATGATCCAGCTGATGTCCAATTGTCTATCTGGAATCTTAGACACGGAATTTAATCCAACTAGTCTCAATCAAAGATACACTCTAACTCAGAACCAGGACGCTATCTTGTGTCTCTCAATAAAAGTCAGGCTGCTTGGGTTTGAATCCCAACCCTGCCACTTAGAGCTGGGTGGCCTTACATAAGCCGGTTAACTTTTGTCAGCCTATTTCACTTGCAAAATGGAGAGAATAATAGTACCCATCTCATGAGGATTGAGTTAACATGTGGAATGTTTAGGACAAGTCCCATGACACAAGAAATTCTCAGTAACTGTTAGCTGCTAATGAAACAACTCACCTGTCAAACATTTTCTACTCGGAGCCAGGCCCTGGTGGGAAGACACTGAGTAATTCATGGTGATGGCCCTCAGCACCCTTACTATTTAAGGAGGGCAATGAGAGAGGCAAACACAATGGGTAGCAGGAGCACTGGGGTTGGGCATCTGTTTTCCCCATTTTGCCCGCACAATTAATACACACTCTTCTCAAAGAAATTAGAAAAGTTAGAAAACATTTTAATTACCCAATTAGCACTCAGAAATAATGTTATTATTTTTATGGATGAACATCCTGAAATTTTCTTATGAAAATATGTTCTAACAAAAAAAAGTTATTTTCTTAGGATATATTCCAAGTAGAAGAATGCTGAATCAAAAGGGGTATGTGCGTAGGTATATACTTTTTGATAGTTCTTAAATACACACACACACACACACACACACACACACATTTTCGGCCCTCCAGGAAAATGACAGATTTATATTTCTAATATTAGTGTAAGAATGAGCCCATCTCCCCACATTCTCCTTAAGTGATTCCACTCTTGAAATCTTTGCTAATTTGACAGATGAAAAAATGAAGTGCATTGTTTTAATTTGTGCCTGAACATCTTTTTATGTACCTAGCAGACATTTTGTGTTGTTCATTCATAAAGCCTTTCTTCATGCCCTTTGTCTATTTTGAAAGCGAGTATCTAAATTGGACTGAAGAGTCAGGAAAGGCTTTACCAAATAAGGGACGTATGTACCTAGTTTTGAAGGATCAGTGAGAATTAGTTGGATAAAAAGGGAAGGATATTCTAGGCAGAAGAAAACATACATATAAGGGCTCATAGGCCCAGCAGGCACTGTGAGTTCAGAACTACAAGCAGTTCCAACTGATTTCATTGAGGGGAGTGTACAGACAAGCAAGAGAGGAGACCAGAGAGCAGCAGGAACTGACCACAGACTGTCTTGTCTGCTAACCTAAGCCATCTGAACTTTATTCTGAAAACACTGGGAAAAGAAAGAAGACTTTTAGGTTGGGGAGTAACAGGATGAGGTTTATGTTTGCGAAAGATCACTCTACCAGCTGAGTGGAGGCATGGAAATCAATTAGAAGCCTACCGGAATAACCCATGCAAGAAGTGGTGAGACCCTCAACCAAGTGGCTGGCAGTAGATAACAAAGAGGAGGGCTCTGATTAGTGACCAGTGAGAAAGAATTCACAGAAAAGGATGTCAAGAAAGTGAGACAGAGGAATCTTGGGTTTTTGGGTTGGGTACTGGGGAACTAATGTTACTCCCAACACAGAGTTTTTGTTTTTGTTTTATGGGATGTGGCCATAGAAAAGATAGAGTTTTATTCTGAATGTGCTATTTGAAGAAGTACCTGTGGAACATTCAAGCAGTGATGACTGGATGAAATGTGAATATAAAAACCTGAAGGCCAGCAGCAAGACCTGGGTTGGAGATGCAGCATGAAGTGAGAAGGGCTTTGGGCTGAGGACCACTGGTGTTTCTGGGTTAAAGAGAACAGAATTCTTAGAGGGGGCCTAAGAAGCAGTTTCATGGAGGCTGAAGGAGAAACTTTCAAAATGCAAGTCACTAGTGCTGGATGCTGCTGATGGTTAAGGAACAACAAAAATTACCCACTGGATTTGCCAATGTGCAGGTCACTGGTAACCCTGTTAAGTGTGATTGCAAAAAAAAAAAAAAATCCCAAAGATTAAGAGATAGTGCCAAAGACTAAGTATGCACAAGAGTGATGTATAATGAAAAACATCTGTCGGAAGTTTCCTTATGGCCCAGCAGGTTAAGGATCCAGCACTGCTGTAGCTGCGGCACAGGTCACAACTGTGATGAGGGTTCAATCCTTGGCCTGGGAACTACCACATGCCACAGGTGCAGCCAAAAACAAACAAATCATCAACTGTAGTCTAAAAGAACTCTTCCAGTAAGTAAAAAAGTTCTAAATGATAAGAAAGCATTGTATCATAGTTTGAACTTTTTCTTTCTTAACGGCACATGAAATCATGAATGTTTAACAATGTTCAATGTGATGAAATATCAGTTTACACATGTTAAATAAAGGGTAGAAAAGAGAACAGATTCATTGGGAAATTAGAGTTAATTATTTTTAGTGTTTACATTTATTCCCCCTCAGGTCTTACGGCATGTTGCCTGCCCACTCCCTGCAGGCCTTTCATCTCTCCTCGGTCCTTCATCCCTGCAAAGGGCCAGAGTCTGTTTTCCCAATTTCTAAGTGGTTCATTAGCAACTTCAGAGCTCATTCAACACTTCTTATCACTTCCACTTGAAGCACTGTATGATTACGCTAACAAGTACTTTCCAGTGGCTCCTGGTCTTCCTCCAGAGTAAACCTTCATATGGTCATTCCTGATGAAGAGGATCTGTTGTGAAATAAAGGTACAGAGGCAGTCGACAAGAAAAGTTAGGAGGGAAACTGGATTTTGAAAGATAAGAACCTTACCAAGTGAAGAAGGGATTAAATGGGACCTTATGAGCCAAAGAAACTCTACAAAGACACAGATATGAAAAAACCTTGTATGTTTGGAGACTGCTGAAGTTGGAAGTGTTCAGTATGTATTTTACAGTAAGAACAAGAATAGTGAATGAACTTCATCTTCAAAGAAGCCAGGAGATACCTGTAACCCCAAATCACTGTATATGAAGATGGAAAACAGAAGCAGAAAGGTAAATGCAGAAGAGGAAGGGACTAATGGCAAACAAACCATTCCCTCTGAACCACTCCTCAGAGGCCCCGGTGTGGAGGACCAGGTACCAGAGACCATGGGCTGGGGCAGAGGACTGAACACAGGGGGACTGTCTGACAGTCTGCAAAGGAATAGAGTCCTCTCCATCCCAACCTCACAAACTGAGAAAATCATCCCTCCTTCACCCTGCTGAAGATAGGAATCTTATTTGCTGGTGAATAAAAATTGAACCAGAAAAACACAACCCTAGGGCTATCATACACAGAGGGTAGTAAAGGACTTAAAACTGAGTAAAAGACTACTTTCTGAGTAATAACCCCACCAGCCCCCTTTCCTCTGCCCAAGTCCAGGTCACCAGAAACCAGGTTTAACACCTCCAGATCCTGGCCTCTACTATGGATTAAGGAATCTTTTTCTGGAGTCTGGAACTCCCATCTAATCACAAGATCACCTTACAGTGAAGCCTACTCACTAACTGACAAATGCTACCACAAATAGTGAGCTTCCTCTCAGCTTTTTTAGGGCCTCACTTTCATTTTAAATCAGCTTTACTGATGTATAATAAACACATCAATTTATTGTATGAAAATAAAAATTTTTCATATTAAATGTGTACCTCGGAGTTTCTGTAGTGGTGCAGTGGTTAACGAATCTGACTAGGAACCATGAGGTTGCGGGTTCGATCCCTAGCCTCGCTCAGTGGGTTAAGGATCTGGCATTGCCGTCAGTTGTGGTGTAGGCTGCAGATGCGGCTCAGATCTGGCGTTGCTGTGGCTGTGGTATAGGCCAGCAGCTGTAGCTCCGATTAGACCCCTAGCCTGGGAACCTCCATATGCCGCTTGTGCAGCCCCAAAAAGCAAAAAAAAAAAAAAAAAAAAAAGTGTACCTCATGAGATTTAATAAGAACCACTGCCCTAAAAAAGAACACTTACATCACCCTAAAACTACTGTTTCCTTTCCCAGTCCATTCTCCTGCCCTGCAATATCTGACAAACACTGATCTGAGTCCTGTCACTACAGATGAGCTGTGCCAGTTCTAGATCTTCACGTTAATGTGGCTGCATGTCGGCTTGACTTTTTAGTCTGGCTTCTCTCACTCTGCACAATGGTTCTAAGATTCACCCACATTACTGCATGTTATCAGTTGTATATCTATCTCTCTTTAGTGCTTAGTAGATATTCTGCTATATAATAAACATACCCAAATTTGTCTTGTCTATTTAGTTAATGTACATCTGAGTTGTTTCTAGTTTGGACTATTATGAATTAAAACTGCTGTGAACCTTCAAAGTGAAAGCATTTTTGAGGATACATGTTCATTTCTTTTGGGTATTGACAATGGAATTTCCAACTCATGAGAAGCATATGTTTAACTTTCCAAAAAGGTGGAAACAGTTTTCCAAAGTGGTTCTACCACTTACACTCTCGTCAGCAACACTTGAGAGCTCTAGTGGCTCTGCATCCTTTTGGATACTTACGAGTTTCCTTAATTTTAGCCATCTCAGCACGTGTGAAGTGGTATCCCACTGTGGCTTTAAATTGCATTTCCCTGATGACTAATGATGTTCAGCATTTTTCATATGTTTATCAGCAATTCACATATATCTTTTTTTTTGTGGGGTTTATTCAAATCTTCCGTGTTCGCTTTGATTACTGAGCTCTAAAAGTTCATTTATATATTTTGTTGTAATATTTTTTCATTTTTAAAAGTTTTATTGAAGTAGGTGATTTCTAATGATTGTATTGATTGTAGTTGATTTACAATGTTGTGATAATTTCTGCTATACAACGAAGTGATTCAGTTATATACGTAAACACATCCATTTTTAGATGCAGGTATTATCTCCTGGTCTGTGGCTTCCCTTTCCATTTTCTTAGCAGTAGCTTTTGAAGAGTAGAATATTTTATTTCTAATTCTTCTTAATCCAGTTAATCTAAATTTTTATAGTTAATGCATCTGTATTTTGTCTTAAAAGCTTTGTCTATCCTAAGGACATAAAAGTTTTCTCAAGATTTTTTTGGTTTCAAATTTTATGTTTAGGTCTACAATCTATTTTGAATTAATTTTTATGTATGGTATGTGGCTGAGTTTGAACATCATACTGCACCACTTACTCAAAAGACTAACCTGCCACCACTGAATTATGTTGGAGCCTTTGTTGAAAACAAATGACCATATATGGGTTTTTTTCTGGTTCTCTATTTTTTTTGTCTTTATATACATCAATACTTTTTTTTTTTTTTTGGTCTTTTTAGGGCCTCACCCCCGGCATATGGAGGTTCCAGGCTAGGGGTCCAATCGGAGCTGTAGCTTCCAGCCTATGCCACAGCCTTAGCAATGTGGGGTCTAACCTGCATCTGTGACCTACACCGCAGCTCACAGCAATGCTGGATCCTTAACCCACTGAGCAAGGCCAGGGATCAAACCTGCATCCTCACGGATACTAGTTGGGTTTGTTAACCACTAAGCCACGAAGGGAACTCCTCATTCTTTCTTAATGATTGTAGTTTTTAATGTCTTAAAATAATAATGTAAATTCTCCATTTTTTTCTTTTTCAGAATTGTTTTGGCAATTCTAGGTCCTCTGTATTTCCATATCAATACTGGAATCAGTGTGCTAATTTTCACAAAGAAAACTTACTAGGATTTTTTTTTGTCTTTTTGCTTTATCTAGGGCCACATCCGTGGCATATGGAGGTTCCCAGGCTAGTGGTCTAACAGGAGCTGTAGCTGCCGGCCTTCGCCACAGCCACAGCAACGTGGGGTCCGAGCCGTGTCTGCAACCTACACCACAGCTCACGGCAATGCCGGATCCTTAACCCACTGAGCGAGGCCAGGGATCAAACCCGCAACCTCATGGTTCCTAGTGAGATTCGTTAACCACTGAGCCACAACAGGAACTCCGAAAACTTACTAGGATTTTGACTGGAATTTCACTGAATCTAAATCTTCACTGGGTGAGATCCTGTCTTAGCACAGGAGAAAAAAATCTAGCTAGGAACCATGAGATTGTGGGTTGGATCCCTGGCCTTGCTCAGTGGGTTAACGATCTGGTATTGTCGTGAACTGTGGTGTAGTTCGCAGATGTAGCTTCGATTCAGCGTTGCTGTGGCTGTGGTATAGGCCAGGAGCTGCATTTCCAATTCGACCCCTAGCCTAGGAACCCTCCATGCACCACGGGTGTGGCCATAAAAAGCCAAAAAAAATGTTCACCAGGTGACAGTGGGGACCTTAACAACATCAAGTCTCCAGTCATCACAACCCATGAACAGAGTATATCTTTCCGTTAATTTAGATGTTAATTTCTCTCAGTGATATCTGTATGACATTTATTAAATTTACTCCCAAATATTTCATGGGTTTTGATGTTTATACAAATGGCACTGTTATTTTAATTTCATTTTCCACTGGATTTATTGCTAGTAGAGAAATATAGTTGATTTATGTATATTGATCTTGTCACCTGCCACTTTGCTAAATTCACTGATTAATCATAGTATTTTGTGGGTAAATTCTCTGGAATTTTCTATACAGACAATCATGCTATTTGAGACTAGAGAATTTTACTTTTTCCTTTCCAATATTTATTACCTTACAGACTATTGCACTGGTTAGGATCTCCAGAATAATAATGAATGGACATGGTGAGTTCAGAAATCCTTGCCTTATACCTGATCTTCGGGAAAAATAAATATACAGTCAATCTTTCACCATTAAGTATGAAGACAGCTGCAGGGTTTTTGGTGGATACCCTTTATCAGATTGAGAAAGTTCTCTTCTGCTTCTAGCATGTTGAGAGTTTAAAAAAAATCTCATGGTGGTTTCTCTTAAATATTTATTCTGCATCTATGTGGATGATCACATAATTTTCACCCTTTTGTTAATATGGTGGAAGCAGAATGAGAGAACTGAAATTCACATTCATATTCCTAATGGAAAGCAAGAAATAATATTTAAACTTAATGGTGAATTTGCAATACATATACATTTAAAAATATGGAGGTAAATAATAGAAGAAACAGCTAAGAAAAAATTGGCAGTGGTTGTCTCTGAAGAGCAGGCTTGATTGGGAGGAGAAAATGATTTTTATTTTATTTTTTGGCTTTTTATGGCTGCGCCCACAGCATATCAGGGTTCCCAGGGCAGGGGTCCAATTGGAGCTGCAGCTACTGGCCTATAGCACAGCCACAGCAACGCCAGATCCGAGCCGCCTCTGCGACCTGCACCACAGCTCACGGCAATGCCAGATCCTTAACCCACTGAGTGAGGCCAAGGACTGAACCTGCGTCCTCATGGATACCAGTCAGATTCGTTTCTGCTGAACCATGATGGGAACTCCTTTTTTTTGTTGTTGTTTTTTGGGAACTGATATTTTTAAAGGGTCTTTCAAGCACTGACACTTAAAATATGAGAATATATACTATTTGATAACAAATTTTAAAAATTAAAAATGGATTGTTGGGATATGTAAAGATGAGGGTAGGGCTAATTACTGTGTGCTAAGGCTAGGGGGCAAGGGTATAGGGGAGGCATGAGTTGTTTCAGTTGGGCATCCAGAAAACATTCCTCATTCAGATGAATACAATTTGCACTGAAAAGACAGGAGTTGAAAATAGAAATTTGGGAGTAAACATCAGATAAAAGTTTTAAAGCCCCAAGAATGGACAAGACTGAACTTGAACAGGGTGAGAAAAGAGTCAAGGACAAAACTCTGAGGCAGGCTGGCGTGTGTGGGGTGAGAAGGAGACAGAGAATGAGTTTTCAAAGGGCAGGAAGAGAAGCAGCCAAATATGACACGGAAGTCAAGGGAGATAAGTACTACATTTTTCTAACATGCTGAATTCCAAAGATTTTGTATACCAACAAACATTAAGGCTACACTTTTTTTTTTAATAGCTGTTTCTCCCTAATTGCATGGAGAAATTTGGGAAGTTAGTAAGCCCTTAAACAACATAAACGTAATGATGGAAAATAGAGAATGGTGCTACTCATGTTTTTATGTTGCTAGTCATGTTTTCTATTTCAGGAAACATCTGCAGCAGAGTATGAGGTAAAGACTTCCACTACTTATCTCAGCTGATGAGAGTTTAAAAAGAAAATGATCCACATAAATAGGAGATGCAAGAGAAAATCTGTTGAATATCCATGTCAGTTAGATGGGACATTGGAAGACTAAGAAGAGGAAAAAGTGTAAAAAAGTGCTAAAAACTTTTTATTTAACAGAGTACACAAGGTGTGATGATTCAGAAGGAATGAGTCATTTAGAAATAATAAAACTATTAGTTTGCCTGGAAAACACAGGCACTCTGTGGTGGGTGACTCAATATGGAAACTGATCCCAAGAGAACAATTTAGAGGAATACAAAAATATATACTATAGAACTACTTGCAGGATAAAAAAGGAGACCTGGGATATTTTATTTGCTGTGTTCACTTCAAAAATGGTTGAGGAAACAAACTGAGAAGTCTCTCAGAAGGGAAGATTTCTCTGCTGCATACATGAATGTGAAAACAATTAATGCTCTAGGTTTAGGGCTCATGTCTTAATGAGACTAAAAGTAAAATAAGAGCATCTCAGTGACATACCTAATTTGAGCATATGGGAATTAGGAAGCGCTTAAAAACTTACTTATATCTTTACTCCAGTGGAGAGACAGGAAATATGGCTGAGGGGAAAAGACCAGGTGAACAGCCAGGGGCTCCTACTCTCAGCTTCAGCTTCTGCACTGATCAGCTTAGTAAACTGGCCAGGTCACTTCCCTCACTAGGATTCACCTTCTCTTCTGGAAAAACAGGACAAAAGATGGCTCTGCGGCCTAAGGAACAGGAGAAAAGAAAAAAAAAAGAAAAAAAAACTTTCTTGGTTTGAAATACAAAAAAGCTGTATATTACTAGAGAACCATTTTGTATTATTTGAAAGCACAATGAACTGGTTATTCATTTTTGATGCATGTAATTTGCAAAGCTACTGATTTCCCTGAGTACTGGCTCCAAAAGGAAAATCAGGAGGTTAAACTTTGGCCATTTTATAATTAAAAAATTCATTATATATTCCAAAATACCAACAGCAGTCATCTCTATCTGCTGGTAGTATTTTAAATTACTTTAATTCACATATTTTCCTTTTCTAAGCATTTTTCTTATTTCTGAGGAGGTCATATAAATACAAACTCATATTCTATAGATAAAAATCATTTGGGTGGTTTACAAAAACACATATACAATTTAATTAACATCTGAATACCATTATAATCAGGTACTCTTCCTGATGAGGGAACTACAAATACTACAAATTTTATAATTTTGCCTCAAACAGCTTACAGTGTGAGTGGGCAGAGAAAGAGGCTATCTGTTATATCAAGGAAGGCATTCCAGAGATGAGGGCAGCCAAGCCCAGTCTGGAGTGAGTGGTAGTAGTCGGCTGTGGAAATAGATAGGGAAGATGTCCTATGGACCAAATGGAGCAAGGAAGGAAGTAGTCTGGGAGGTGTGAAGAGCCACTAGAAGTCTGGTATTATTCCAGGGTCTGGTTTGAAAAGAGGCTCTAGATGCTCAGCTAAAGGGGTGGGGCAGAGGCAACATAGCATCGGACAGCCCTGGAGAGGTTTCAGTGTGGGGTGGTGGGGACCAGGTCAGATTTACACGGTGCGTGTATCACTGCCAAGGACAGGGTTGGGGAAGCAAGGCCAGGCAGATCAAGTAGAAGGGCTCCTCAGAGAGAATCCAGAAGAGAATAAGTGAGGCTATAAATGATGGCAGCTCAGAGGCTAAGTACTACCCTTGATCACAAATCTATGAGTATGATCTGAATGTAAGGTATTTTCAAATCCTGTGCCTTTCTGTGAAAGCACAAATTCTGGTCAACGTTGATAACAGATTGCAAATTTACTTTTATTAGGTAAATTAGGGATTTTTTAAAAAGAAAAATATTCATTAATGTATAATAAATACCCAAAATGTTTAGGGCATTACAGAAATCAAGCAAAGCTCCTGATCGTAGGAAGTTACAAGATAAAAGAAATGAGAAAAATAAAAAAAGAATAGACCAATTCATTCAACAGATATTTACTAGGGTCCTTCTGAGCCTTGAAGACCACATTCTAGTGACAGTTCCTTTTATTATATCATATTTATTTATTTATTTGGCTGCACCCATAGCATATGGAAGTCCCTGGGCCATGGAATGAATCCAAGCCGCAGCTGTGACCTATTCCAAAGCTGAGGCAACACCAGCTACTTTTTTATTTTATTATTATTATTATATTTTGTCTTCTTGCCTTATCTAGAGCTGCACCTGTGGCATATGGAGGTTCCCAGGCTAGGGCTCTAACAGGAGCTGTAGCTGCCGGCCTTCGCCACGGCCACAGCAACGCGGGATCAGAGCCGCGTCTGCAACTTACACCACAGCTCACGGCAACACCGGATCCTTAACCCACTGAGCAAGGCCAGGGATCGAACCTGCAACCTCATGGTTCCTAGTCGGATTCGTTAACCACTGAGCCACGACGGGAACTCCAACACCAACTACTTTAATCCACTGCACAAGGCCAGGGATCAAATCTGAATCACTGCAGTCAGAATCTTAACCCACTGCACCACAGCAAGAACTTCCAACAGTTCCTTTTAGAATATAATTTGTACATCTTTCTTTCCTTCCCTGACACGTCCATTTGGGTATAAGTGAGCAGAGAAGCTCCTCCATGTCAAGTGGGCAATTCTAGGAGAAGACAAAGAACTTGGAATAAATAAACAGAAACATGGTCAGGGGGAAACTTGCTTGAATGGAATGGTAAGAGAACAGGGAAAAATCCCAAAGGAAGGCATGGATGGCAGTAAGCTGGGGAGGAGCCTGGAATTGCCTTCAGTGTAGCTTAGATATAACAGATCAAAGTTGCTGCTTATTTTTTTTAAACAATATTTTTTTTTATAAAAGAAATGACTACAGAAATAAGACATGACTGCTGGAAAAAAGGAAAGCGAGAGAGAGTGAGAGAGAGAAATACAAAGAGGAAAATAAAGATCACACTTAGAGATAGTATCAGTATGAACATTTTTGTCCTTTTTAACTTTCAACATACACATAAACAAACATGGGTTTTTTTTTTTTTTTTTTTGTCTTTTTGCCTTTTCCAGGGCCGCACCCGCGGCATATGGAGGTTCCTAGGCTAGGGGTCTAATCGGAGCTGTAGCCAATGGCCTATACCACAGCCGCAGCAATGTGGGATCTGAGCCTCATCTGCAACCTACACCACAGCTCACGGCAACACCGGATCTGCAACCCACTGAGCAAGGCCAGGGATCGAACCCGCAACCTCACGGTTCCTAGTCGGATTCGTTAACCACTGAGCCACGACGGGAACTCCTACACGGGGATTTTTGTGAATGTTAACTTTTAAATAAAAGTGGGACAATGATAAATTATGATGGGCTTTTTCCACTTAATATAGGAAAACAGCTTATCATAAAAATAAATATCTATACCACACATCATATATACATTTTGTGGATATACCAAATATACGTATTCAATTCTCTACTAAGACACATTAAACCTGTACACTAAGGTGCAGAAAGGAAGTCAGCAACAAGGAAATGATAAAACAGACCTCAGCTATGAATATTCTGAAGGTAGAAAGAAAGAGGTAAGATACACGGAAGCACATGAGATTTTAGTGTTCCAGACATAAGATGAATAATGTCTGAATCTGGAATTCTTTGTGGATGAAAAATTTCCAAAAGGGAAACAAAGACAGACTGCAGTGCGACACACACTAAAAAATGAAGTAATTTCAAATCTTCACATCTGCAGAACAGATAGAATGTTGAAGGCAGCACTCGGACAACTAAAAACAGTGGGTGGACTGCCAGGGAAAAACCAAGTGCCATTCTAGTGATCATCCATAACCATGGCTTTCCTAGGAAGTGACAGTTCCCCACACTGCTCTAAACACTAAGCCTTTCTCGTGAGAGACTAGGCGGCCTTAAGGCTTCATGGATCCTCTTTGGGCCTCCCTTTTTTCCAGCATTTGGCTGGGCTCTGTGAATTACAAACTGTGCGCGTCAGAGTTCCCTTGGAAGCTGCCAATACTAGCCATTTCCCACTGCAACAGAATAGCACTGCTGTTATCTGTTTTATATATTGGATGGATCCCTAAAAAATATTTTATTTGAAAAAAGTTTTATAGCTAAAAATATTCTTGAAATCACAGGATTTAAAAAAAGTAACATTCACCGTTCATATTTTTTTTGTCTTTTTTTTAAGGTCTGCACCCTCGGCATATGGAATTTACCAGGCCAGGAGATGAATCAGAGCGGTAGTCGCCAGCCACAGCCACACCAGATCCAAGCTGCTGAGACCTACACCACAGTTCATAGCAATGCCAGATCCTTAGCCCACTGAGCGAGGCCAGGGATCAAACCCACATTCTCATGGATTCTAGTCAGGTTCATTACCACCGAGCCACAATGGGAACTCTACCCTTCAGATTATTTGTTAATCAGAAAGGTAAAAATAAAAATTTATAAGGGAAGGGTTTTAAAGACTTCACCTTAACCTTTGCTAAACTTAGCATCACCAATGGTGGGATAATCAGAACATATGTTACCTCCTGCTACAAGGCAGTATGAAGACCAAAGGGTAATTCATGAAGTTTTCTTGTCAAAAACATTTAGCTTTATACAAGCTTTTAGATTTAATGACCAGTATAAGGCAACACACCACCATGAGTAAATAGAGAAATTCATGACATGGCTCATTCTGTAAGACAACTGATTTGGTCTCTTCAGTAAGTCAGTACCATAAGGGAAAAAGTACGTGTGTGGAGGTGGATTGAGGGTGGTGATGGAAGCAACATGAACTACAAAGGCTCTGAGGTGGAGCACATCTTGAATCTTTTAGCAAGAGCGAGAATGCCAGTGTGACTACACTGACTTTTACTGAGTGAGATAGGAGGCTACTAAAGAATTTTAAGCAGAGAAATTACATGATCTGACTTACTTTTTAACAAGATCACCCTAGCTGCTCTGATGAGAACAGACTACAGGATAAAAAAATACATACAGAGAGACCAAAAAGGGGGTCAAATTTGCCCAGAATAATCCAGGCCAAGGATGATGCTAGCTTGGACCAGGTAGTAGCAGAGGAAGGGTGAGAAGTCAGACTCTGGATATATTTCAAAACAGCCAAAAGGGCAGATGTGTGGGTTTTGTGCGGGGCGGGCAGGGGGGTGGGGGAAGAAGGTCAAAGGTGAATCTAAGTCTTGATTTTTTTTCTTTTTTTTAGGGCCACACCCTTGGCATATGGAAGTTTTCAGGCTAGGGCTCGAATCCGAGCTACAGCTGCTAGCCTATGCCACAGCCACAGCAACATGGGAATCCAAGCCACGTCCGTGACCGACACCACAGCTCACTGCAATGCTGGATCCTTAACCCACTGAGCGAGGCCAAGGATCAAACCTGTGTCCTCATGGATACCAGTCAGATTTGTTTCTGCTGGGCCACAATGGGAACTCCTAAGTCTTGATTTTTTAAATAAACTGTTGTTGTTTGCTTACATGAACAACTGGAAGAAGAGAACTGACTTAATCGTGACTGGAAAGGCTGCAGGAAGAACAGATTTGTTGGTGGGAGAGGGAGGAGTGGTGGCAAGAAGGTCAGTGGTTCAGTTTTGGATGTTACTTCTGAGGTATCTACCAGACATTCAGGTAAAGATGTGCAGAATGTTGTTAGGGAATTGAGTCTGGACTTCTGGGGAAAGACACGCTGATACAAATTTCAGGGTCATATTTAAAGCCTTGAGACCAGGGGAGATTACCAAGGGAGGGAGGAAAAGAGAAAGAAATGTATATAAATACTCATTCAATAATAAATCTTGTTCTCTAAGATTCTATAGAAATCTATCTTTCTATATAGGAATAGAATATAGAAAGAAACAACTAAAGGCTGAGCCTTGGGGTACTCAAACATGCCGAGCAGTGCTGTCCAACAGAATTGAGATGATGAAGTATTTATATATATGTGCCATTCAACCGGTAGTCACTACCTACACATGGCTATTGAGTACCTGAAATATGGCTAATGCAACTGAATAACCGAAAATTTGATGAGCTTGGGGCCCAGACCTAGAGTTTGGGGAAGTGAAGAGGAATCAGCAGAAGAGACTGAAAGAAGTGGTCAGAAAGGGAGCAATTATGAGACAGTTCTCCATGGGCCTCTCGTGCTTCTGTACACATTGTAAGCAGGGCACTGCCTGTCTTAATAATCAGAGATATGTTTTATATGATATGATAGATCTAGATTAACTTTCTCAAGAATGTTTGCACAGGAGTTCCTGTCGTGGCTCAGCGGTTAACGAATCCGACTAGGAAACATGAGGTTGCGGGTTCGATCCCTGGCCTTGCTCAGTGGGTTAAGGATCTGGCGTTGCCGTGAGCTGTGGTGTAGGTTGCAGACGCGGCTCGGATCCCACGTTGCTGTGGCTGTGGCGAAGGCCGGCGGCTACAGCTCCTGTTAGAGCCCTAGCTTGGGAACCTCCATATGCCACCGGTGCGGTCCTAGATAAGGCAAAAAGACCAAAAAAAAAAAAAAAAAGGGAATGTTTGCACAGCCTTGGAAGACTTGGTACCATCCTCCTCTGGAGCAAAGGGTCACTGTCTACTATAATAAAGATAACATTTCCCTCTGGAACAAAGAGAAGTCACGCTTATTGCTCATTTTAAAGGATCTGGGTTCTCTGGGATCAGGTTTCCTTTCTAATAACACAACCCACCACGTGTGCAGGTGTAGTCTGGCCCCCTTCACAGTGCCTCAGAGGTAAATGGGGCTCAGGGAACCAGCACAAAAACACTCTTACTCTAGCTACCGCTATTGCTAAGTAATAAACTGTCTTTGGTCTCTGATCCAGAAGTCTTGTGCCCTCCTCCACCATTCATGAAACTGGCAGGCTAAGTTGTTTGCTTATGAATACGGTAAAACTTAGATCCCTGTACAGTTCTTGACAAGTGTTTTAGAATAAAGTGAAGAAGGTGTTTCAAGGAGGGGAGAGTGGTTAACTCTGTTCCTGAATGTTAAGTCAGGTAAGTATTGATAAATGACAGGTGTTTTGATGGAAAGGGGAAATCTGACTGGCTTGAATACAAAACAGAATGGGAAGAGAAAAACTAGCAACAGGATCTAGACAACTCTTCCAAGAAGTTTTGATGGGACTTTAAGTGAAATAAAGCAAGAGTTAGAGGGGAAAGTGTAGTCAAGCAGGAATATTTTTAAGATAGGAGAAATACATATCCGTGAAGTATATTTTCACATATTCACAGAAGGTAAAACTGATATTAGATGGGAGAAATACATATCTGTAAAGTATATTGTCATGTATTCAGAGAAGGTAAAACTGATATTAGATGGGAGAAAAGTGTATACATGTATTTTCACATACTCAGAGAGGGTAAAACTGATATTAGAGAATTACAAAACACTTAGGTCAGTCTTTTTTACACCATCAGGAGAGAGAAAATATATGGATACTACTCCATGTAGTGGTTAGGTATGTAGTGTAAGCTTATGAAAGCTGTTTTTCTCCTATTTCTTTTTCAAAATAGGAAGAAGGCCAACAGTTCAAAGTAAAAAGTGGGAAAGAGAGAGTGAACATATAAGGAGATTGAAGTCATAGAATAATCACCTAGGAGGAAATGAAACAGAGAAAATGACTGGGGAAATCTAGTATGATTGCCCGGCAGCATTATGGGTCCACTTGAGGTTATGATCATTAATTTAATGCAAGCTCGGCAGCATGACTTCACAGGCATGGAACAGGCACTGAATTGGACTGAATCAGTGCTGCGGTTTAGTCAGGCAAGGCTGCTGAAGTGAGAGAGAGGCAAAGGAATTGAGGGTGTTTGCAAGGGAGGTGATGATAATGACGACAATGACGACAATGACTGATGATGGACTCCAAGCCTCTATCCCATCTCCTGAAATCTAACCCCTCCACTGGGCCCTGTGGGACACATGAGTAGGTAACAGCAAAATCCCCTGATCCCAGACCTCTTCTCTGAAGCTTTCTTCAACTTTATCTTCTTATTCAAATTGAGACCTGACGCTCCCCTGAGGATGCTACTTTCCCTGTAGTCTTAGATGACAACTCTTTCTCTTCCACAACCTTCAGACATGAGCCCGGTAGGCTCCTTTCTTGGTCCTCATTGCTACTTCCACCACACCATTCTCCCTCTGCTCTCTCCCCAAATCTCCTGCTAGTCACATACTGCTAGACTCTACCTCCCACCACCTTTCCTTGTTGCAGATTTAAGGCTCCCCAAGGTCACTCCCTTTCATTCCCTGATTTTTAGCTTTTGGCTCCCGTAACTCCAACATTCTTTCTATTATAATTCTTAATTGATTTCAACATCTAAATAGATAATCCATCTGATATCCTGGCCTTTTAGGTTCTTGACCTCTTCTCTAAGATGTTAAATATGTTAATCTTGTTTTCTATCCTGTCTCAGCCACTTTCTCCCATGACCATACCCTAAGCTTTTTTTTTTTTAGATGTAATATATACATCTAAATGTATATATTAATAACCACACGTCTGAAGGAGTGTCATTTACCAAAAATTTACTGGTGAGTTCACAGTTAAGAACAACCTCTCTAGGCCTCTACTGGCAGAATGGAGGGCATGATCATACATCAGGTATACACCACACTGTGCAGGAATACACACTGCTATCAACAGCAGATAATGAGAGAGCAAGAAGGAGAACTAGGTATGCTTCCTCTGTGAGGATTCTTATCTTGGGCTTGTATTCCTTAGATGCAGGGAGGTGTGTGTGAGAATGGGGGAAAGGCAGAGGCATGCTGCTATGTTGACTGATCCTTCTTGTTCTGGGCTTGCAAAGTGAAGACTGGTATTATTACAATCATGCTTTTTAAAAATACTTATCATATATGCTTGGTATTGTGCTGAGCACTTAAATGCCTAATTAAATTTTATGCCAGCATGGAGTGCAGTGTACTACCCATTTCACAGATGAGGAAACTGAGGCTAAAAGAAGTTTGAAAAAAAAAAAAACTTGCTCAAATCACACAATTAGGAAGTGGAAAAACTGATTTGAGTATAAGTTTCCTTAACACCAAAGCCATATTAAAGCCAAGGAGGAGTTCTCATTGCAGCTCAGCAGTAACAAACCCTCCTAGTATCCATGAGGACGTGGGTTTGATCACTGGCCTCGCTCAATGGGTTATGAACCCGAATAGTATCCATGAGGATGTAGGTTTGATCCCTGGCCTCACTCAGTGGGTTAAAGATCCAGCGTTGCTATGAGCTGTGATGTAGGTTGCAGACATGGCTCAGATCTGTTGTTGCTGTGGCTGTGGCATAGGCTGGTAGCTGCAGCTCCAATTTGATCCCTAGCCT